>QJOA01000908.1:0-21203 GCA_004155915.1 Monosporascus sp. CRB-9-2
TATTATATTTAAATTTAATAAAAATAATTTTAAATATTTTTATTTAATATAACTTTTAATAAAATTATGTTAATTAATATATATTATAATAAATTATACGTAAAATTCAATAATTTTTAAAATTTAGAAATATAAAACGTTTTCATAATAATATTATATATTAATAAATTTGTTTAATTTAATTAAAAGTTAAAAAACGAATTATTTTACGTTAGTATTAATTTAAATAACGGATATTTTAAAGAAACGATATAAATATTAATAATATCGGTTGGTTAAAATGTTAACGGTATTAAAAATTTTTTTAATGAGGTTATTATAATTTTGTTAAATTTATCGATAAATGTATATATATAATTATAATTATAACTGTTTTTTAGTATATTTTTTTCGCCGACGACGATATAATCTCAAATACTATTCGGAATAAAGAAAAGGTAAAAAAGTTCCAGAGTTTTATCTCGAAACGTTTTATTTCGACGGTAATAATAATTTCGGATATATTATCGGATATTTTGTTTAAGCCGGGATTAAATATATTTCTGTATTGATATTTTAATTATTTTATTTTATTTAAAATACGTAAATATATTAAGTACGTAAATTTTATAAATAAATACGGTACGGAAAAAAACTACGACCATTAATTATTTTTTCATATATTATTAATTTATTATTTTTTTGTTTAAATTTTGTATTTTGTTTTTACGACAGATAAAATTAATTAAGTTAATATTTTACGGAATATTTTCGATTTATACGCTAGTTGGTATTTCGTTAATGGCCGCGATAAGAAAGTTTAATCGTTTTAACGGAATTAAAGTTTAATCGTTTTAACGGAATTAAAGTTTAAAACTTTTTTTTAAGCTTTAATTATAAATAAATTAACCGTTTTCTGGAATAAAGTATTTACGGTAAGGTTTTTTTTACAGGGTTAATATTAAAAATAATATCAAAATTTAAAAAGAAAATCGGTTTATTAAATTTAACGTATAAAAACGGATTTGTTTATAATATATAATAAAATTTAATAATTGGTTATAATAAAAAACAACTGATTTTTAAATTTTAAAGTAATAAGATTTAAAAATTTAAATTATAATAAATAATTTTCGGTTTTAAATAAAACACACCTTTTTTATTAAGGTTATAATTTTCAAAAATTATTTTACGGATTTTTATTCGTTATTATTTTGATATTATTAAATAACATTTTTAATTACGTTCCGAAATACGTTTATTTCTATTTTCATTAATGAATTAAAGCGAAAGAAAAATTAAAAATTTCGTAAATAAGCTGTTTATTTTTTCGAAAGTTTATTTTTATTTAAATTTTATTATAAAAAATATCTTTTTTAATAAATAATTTAATAATTTAATTACGCTATTTTTATAATAATGAAATATTGGAACGTAATTATAAAATTTTATAAATAAATATATTACGATATAATTATTAAAACTTTTAAATTTTTACTTTTAAATTATTTTAATTTTAATTAAATCGAAAAATATATTTACGTTTATCTTTATAATAATACCGAAATAATTTACTTTTTTAACGTTAAATTATAATTTTTTAATGTCTTTTTAAAAGACTTTTTTATATAACCGATAAATATTCTTTTTATAATATTTTTAAAAAGATTTTTAAAGCCGAAATAAATTAATACGTTATCGGCATAAATATTTACCTATTAATCGAAAAGTTTATATAATTAGGTATTAATAAACAATTATTATTAAATAAAACTTATTTTAAATTTAAATAAAAATAACTTTTTATAAGTCTTAAATATTATTAAATATTTCGATTTAATAATAATATAAAATTTATAAATTATTGAAAAAATATTAATTTTAATAAAACGTTTAATGTTTTAATAATTAAATAAAATACCGTTAAATAAAAGAATTTAAAATAAAGTAATTCTTTAAATATTAATTCTTTTAACGGTAATTAATATAAAACCGGTATTTTAATAAATATAATTTTAAAAGAAATTAAATTAAAACGGCGTTTTTTCTATATATAATTTAATAAAAATTATTTTTAATAATTTATTTAATATTTTTTAAACGGAAAATATTAAACGAATATTCGGTAAGTTAAAGGTTTAAAAACGGATATCGGCCGATTAAGTTTCAAAATTACGTTATGGCCGGGTCGGAAATTTAGAAAAATATTAACTTTTTTTTTTCGAAAAAAAAACTAAATAAGCGAAAAGTTTTTATAAAAGTTTCCGGTTTTGTTTTATAAATTCCGGATTTTAATTTTCGGAAAAAAGAATTTTTTAACCGTTATATAATTTTTATTTTTATAAAACGGTTAACGTTATAATGTTTAAATTTTTATTTTTATTTTTTATGTTTAAAGTAACGGAAATTTATTGTATTATTTCGTACGGAAATCGGGTTTTAATTTATTCGTTAATAAAATGATAATTACGTTATTTTTAACAAATTTTATAATAAAAATAGTTAGTTTAAGATTATATATATCCGGTATAATTTTTCTATTTAATATATTCGATACAATAACGAGTACAAATATTAAAATAACATTATTTTCGGATTTTTTTTATAAACGTTAAAAGATTTAGGATTATTTATCGGCTTTTTTCATAATACGATTACGGTAATTAACGTTTTTTTAAGCTTTAAAATTAATATATTCGTTTAATAAACATTAAGTTAAAAGTTTAAGCGTTAATAAAAACTTAATTAAAATTAAAAAAATATTAAATTAAATAATATTTTTATTTTTATAATTTAATAAGAAATTCTATTTTTTATTTAATTAAACCCGATAAAAATATTATATTTAATATTAATAATTTAATAATTTTAATTAGGAAAAAGTTATTTCTTAATTTTACATATTATAATTATTTAAGTTTTTATTAAACCGGTAAAGTATTTCCGGTAATTTTATAATTAAATTAATTCTTTAATTAAATAATACGAATTTATAATTGTTTTTCATTTACTTAATAAAAAAAAGGTAACGAAAAATTAAATTTATATTCCGGTATTATAAAAAATAATAATAAGTAAATTAATTTTATTTATTTGAATTTATATAATTTGAATAAAAGGTTTATATTTTTTAAGGTTATTTATTTCCGTTATTATTAATATAAAAAGGATTATTAAAAAGTTTTTCGACGATTTAAAGTTTCTTTTTAATTTGTTAGAATTAAATAAACTTTTTATTATTTTTACCGTAATAACTTTTTTTATTACAATAATTACTAGCTTTATATCCCGTTTTATTATAATTAAAATACGTATTAATTTTTTAACAAACTTTCCTTTCGGTTTCTGATAAATGTTTACCGGTATTACCCGAAATTCTCGATTTGTTGGAATTATTAGTCGAACGGAATTTTTATTTTTTATTTTTCGGTTTATTATTATTAAGGTTATATAGTCGAAATTTACGTTTTAATTAATACGTTTTATAAATAAATTAATTATTATAAACGGTTATAATAATATAATCATAAAATCTTTCGTAAATAATATTAAAATTATAATTATTTTTAAAAAAACGTAAATTAATATTTAAGGAAAAATGTTTTTATAAAATTTGCTTTTATTTATTTTTAATAATTTTAATTTTTTAAACGAAAACGTTAAATTTAAAAATAAAATTATATATATTTTCATTTTTGTTAAACTTAAAGGCGAAAATATAGAAAGTCTTTTTGGTAACAAAGATTTAATTTAAGTTATAATGTAATAATTTTAATACCTAAATTATTTCGGTTACGTAAAAAAAGTTATATAATTAATCGGTAACGAATTTTAGTTATTTATTTAGCTTTTTTTCCTAAAAAGTTTATTAAATAAATTATATAAGTTTTTTCGTTTCGAAAAATTAATTTATTTATTTAGAACTTATTTGCAATTTTACGGCTTTAAATATTAAATTTGGTTTTATTACCGTTAAATTTAATTAGGTCGTTAACGTAAGCTTTTTTTTTCGATTATAATTAAAATTCATATTATTACTGTCCGTAAATTTATAGAAAATAGGTTATGTTGTTATATTAATAAAGCAAAACGTGTTAATATTACCGAAAACGTTATTAATTATATTTTTTCGGTAAAGGCAGTTAGCGTCGTTAAAAAAAGAGGGGGAATAATAATTTTATTTAACTTAAAAACGATCGATTTTGTTACGAAATTTTTAAGATTTTCCTTAAACGTTTTGGCTATTATTAATTATTTCGTTAATTAATTATTTATCGAGATCGGTTTTTAAATAGTTATAATTTTGGTTTTAATTTGGTAAAGCTTTTATTTTTAAAAATTAGGTTTCGTTTTTTAATACGTCCTTTTTTACCATTTCTTTAAGGTATTCGTCGTTTTTTATACTTTCGATTTTACCTTTAATTAATTTAAGTCTTTTTAAACGTCGATTAACTGATAGGTAATTTTTTTAACAAATATATAGTTTTAACACTGGTCGGTTTAGGTTTTAATTTTAGGTTTAATCTAAAACGCGTTATTTTCGTCGCTACGTATTAACGTAAAAAAGATATAGTACCTTATTTATTAATCGTTAAGTTAACGAAAAAGAGAATAAGCTTAAAATAATATTACGGCTAGCAATGATATAATATAATAATTAGTTTATTCACGTTATAAACGAAGATTTTAAGCTAAAAAAAGAAGGAAAAAAAAGTAAAGTTGTAAAGTACGTAAAGATCTACAAATATACCTATTCTCTGTATGGCAGGTGGCTAGTTTATATGGTAGCTGTTAGCCCTATGTGACGGTTGCCAGCCTCACGGTTTAATCCTAGTGGCTGCCGTCATAATTCGGATCTTGTTTCGACCGTAATTTTATAACCGTTAACGTCAGGCATAAATTAAATATCGATTATTTAAATAATAATTATATTAATAAATTATAAACAGTTATAATGTTTTTCGAACTGTTAATTAATTACCTTTTAATATTTTATATACGTTCATATTATCTTCCGAATATAACCAAATACTTTTTATTAATAATAAAAATTTATTATATAATAATAAATTAAAATTTGTTTTTTATAGCTATAATTTTTATAATATTACTTAATTACGGCAAATCGATTTTATTTAATGATAATAACTTTACGGTTACCGTATCGCTTATTTGCTTTACATTATAAAATACCGTTCTAAATAAAATAATTTAACGCCTTAATTTTAAAAACGGCCTTTTTTTAATTAAAGTTTTATATAACCGATTAAAAAAATTTAATATCGTAAAAAACTTAACGTATTTTTATAACTTTTTAAGTTAATTTCTAGTTAAAGGTTTTTATTTATTAATTTTAATAAAAATTAAACTTATAGCGGTTAAAATAAGGTTAAACCGAATAACGTTTAATTAAATATTAATAAAATTATCGATTTTTCTTTTTTATTAATGGTTTAACGTATTAAAAATTTTAAACGGTTTTCGGGATAAATTATCGGTGGTAAATTTCTCTATTAAGATATATTTAATTTCGAAATCGAATATTTTTATTTAAGTAATTTAACAGGTAAATAAGGTTTTAAAAAAAAAGTTTATAAAATTATTAATTTAAATTACTAATATTTTAACGGCGGTTTTTAATATAAATCAGATTTCGAAAATATAATTTCGGAATTTTTTAAAAATTTCAAAAATAATTTAATATCTTAATTTATTAATATCGCAATTTGATTTAATATCTTTTTAAATATTATTATTAAAACGTATATAATGGTTAATATTATTAATTAATTATTTAAAATATTTTTAAAGCCGTCTTTATTTACGTCCTTCTTTATAATAATTTTGTCTATAATAAAAGTATAATCCAGAATAATTAAGGTCGGAATAATAAAAATTTTAAATAATAAGGAACTTTTTGGAAATAAACGTATAAAAAGTTGGTTTTTAATAACGAAATATATAATAAAAATCCGGTAATAAATAATATTACTTAAAAACGCTTTAACCTTTAAAACGTTTTTATATAATAAGATTTTTAGGCTTTTTTTTACCTTAGTTATATCCGGTTGCCGTTAATTCGTCCCGTAAAAAACTTTTATTATAATAATTATTTTTTAGTATTATTAATCTTTTTTATATTAATTAATATATTAATAAGTTTGCAGTTAAAAATAATCTTATTTATATTAACGATATATTCGTATATAAATTACCGAATCTACGGAAAGATTTTTTCGTTATTATATTTTGTTTTTAAATTTTTATTACCGACGTCGTCGACAAATAACCGGGTAATATCGGGAATTAAATCGTTAAAAACTTCTCTTATTACGCGATAAAAATAAGGTATAAAGTCGTTAAATTTTATAAATATATTAATATATTTAAAGGGTTTTAAAAGTATTACGAAATTAATAAGACTTTTAATGGTTAGGATCAATATAACTTAATTATAACCGGAAAAAGAGTTTATTAAAATAACTAAAAAATAAATAACAAATTTTGCGGAAAATTTATTATAACTTTTTAGCATAAAGGTATTTCGTAAAATAGTAACGTTTATTTCGGTCGCAAAATTATTTAATTAAAGGTTATTATCCTTTTCTCGATAAAGAATTAGGTATTTTTGTATACGACATAAAGTTATTCGAGTATTTTTTGCTAAATACGTATTTACAATATATTAATTAATTTATTTTTAAAATTAGCCGGTATTATTATACCTTTAGTTTATTATATTTTATAAAGAACCGTTCGGATTTTATAATTTGGTAAGATATTCGATTTAATTTTGTTATAGTTGTATTAATTTTAAGTTAAGGCAACTTTTTTACGAAAAAGCATTTTTTTAAATAAAGTTTTTTTAATACGGTTAAATTTGTTATTAAGTTAATAAAAAATAATTTTAACTTTTTTCTTAATACATCGGGTATTTTATAATATAATAGTAAATTTAGAAAATAAGGTAATTAATATTATACGAGGTTTATCAAAAAAAAGAATTTTGATTAATAATTTTTTATGCTTTTTTAAATTTTTTAGCTTTTTAGTTCGGGTTTCCGGATAGTATTAATCCGTTTAATAATATATTATCGATTGGAATTATTTTTTTTTCTTTCAGCTTATATATCGTATTAATTTATACGGTTTGTTTATTATTAATTTTATTATATATTTTTTTTATAAAATTCTATAAGGGGTATATATAAATTCTTTATCGTTAAATGGGTTTTGGATAATATTTCTAAATTTTAATTTATTATTTTTAGCCTTTTAAATTATTATAAAATTTTAATTAATATATATTATTAATCGAAAAAACGTCGAGGCTTATAATGTATTTATCCGTATATTCGTTTATAGGCTTATTTTCGTTAATAAAGCGGTTTATAACTTTATCGGCTGTTTTTTTTTTTAGCTTTTCGGCGGCGTAAATACTCTAGGTAACTTTTTTTAGCTAGGATTAAAAGGATAATAATTTTTATCGAGCCAAACTTTAAAGTTCCTTTTATTATTTTAGGGTCTATATTTAAAGTTTTTTTAATTTAATTATAAAATTAAGTTTTAATATAGCAATTATGCGGCGTAATAGCCGTCGACGATAAACAAAAGGAGTATTAACGATCGGCCAGTTAACTAAACAAACGTTTTAATTATATCTTCCAACGGAATTCTTTTTTAAAAATTAAAACTTATAAAGAATATACGCATTTATTGCATTATTAATTTATGCTGTTTAATATATAATAAAATAATAACGTTAAATTCAGCTCCGATATCGATAATTCTATTAATTAAATTTTTGCCGTTTTTATAACTTATTTTAATTACCAGTTTAAATAATAAGGTAATGTATTTAGCTGGGCTGTATTGCTAGATTAATAGAACCTGAGGTTTTTTCTAACTTTCGGCCTTATATTTTATATTTATAGTTAGGATTTTGGAAAATTGTATCGTTTTTGGAATCTTAGATCTCTATATTTCGGCTTTAATTATTTTAGTTATTTTTTTAATTTTTGTAATGAAGAACGTTTAAATTTTTAATAATTATAAAATTTTTAAAGGTTTTATTAAAATCTGGATAAGTTTCGATTAATTTAGATTAAATAATTCCGAATTTCTTTTTTAAAATTCTTTCGGATTGTTTTCCTTAAAACTTAATAATATATTTATTAATTAAGTTCTTATAAATAAAGCTATTATCCGTCTAGATCATTCTAATCTTTTAATTAATATTATTAATTTAAATAGCGGCCTTTATATTTTAAAATAAAATTTATTTTATATTAAATTATTATTATTAATTTTTTTTTTTTTTACGCTTTTGGTCTTTTTTTCCTTCTTTTTGATACGCTTAATTATTATAACGTTAATAAGTATAGCCGGTTAATTAAAGTCGTTAACTTTTAGGATACGGATTTGTTTTAAATATCGAATATTTTTACTTTCGATAAAATTGTGTTATAATTAATTACGTAAAAATACTTTTTTATAAAACTGTTTTTCGTTATTTTTAACAAAATATATTATATTAATTTCAGTTATACGGCTTTAATTAATATCGCGTTTTTATCGATTCGGTTTTAAAATCGTTAAAAGTTCTGGAAATTTAATAAAGTTAGATTAAGTTATTTTTTAATCGGGATTAAATAAACGGCTTTCTTCGTTTCGGTAAATATTGTTTCGTTAATTAAAATATCGTATTTCTTTTAAAATTCAAATTTGTTAATTAATAACTTACCTTTTTAGGGTTCAAGGAAATTGTATTATATTTAATATAACCTAATCCTTTAAGGTTTTAAAAAACATTATATATTTATTATTATTAACAAAAATTAATTCCGTATTTTTTATATTTATAAATAAATCATATTTATATATGTTATATTTAGGGTAACGGTAAAATTAATAAATACCAGGTTTAAAGTTGTTAAATCGTCTGTTATAGTCTTAATATTTATTTCGCTAACCTTTTCGATTACGGTAATTATTTTAGCTACGCCAAAAGCTATAACCGAATTTATTAAGTTAAAAGTTTATTATATTAATTAATAAATCGGTTTTATAATTACGAATTTAAAACCTTTTCTATTTTAGCGAAGCGTAATATTATAAAATACGGATAATCTTTTGGTTTTTTATTTTCTTTTTATAAATTTCGAAATTTTGAATTTATCGGATTTAGTTACTTTTTAAAGCTTATAATACGTTCGTAATTTCGGATATTTCATTAGTCCGATGCGATAATAATTATCGTAAATATGTCTTTTATTAATATTATTATTTAGGGTACTAAACAGAATGAAGCTAATCTTTATTTTTTTAATCGATATTGAAACGCATATTTTATTATTATTATTTATGTTTTTATATTTAAAAAATATAACTTTATTTATAACATAACCTTTAATTAATATCGAAATAACATTATAAATTATTACGTATAAGTTTTTAAATTATATAAAGAAATTATTAATAATTCTCTTTAAAATAATTGGTTAATAACTTTTTTAATAAGTTTTTAATATATTTATTTTTATTAATTAAATATTTTTTTTATTTAATTTCCTTAAAACGTTTTTTATATTAATAGTATATTTTAAATAATATTTATAAATTTAATTAAAGTTATTCCGTTAAATATATTTAATTAAAGTTTTTTAATCGATTTTTAACGGTTTAAATTCATTTTAGGTTTTATAATTTAAAAGTTTTCAAAATACTTTTAATTATTTTATTAATAATTATTTGAATTCGGTTTTTTATATTAATACTATCGATCCAAAATAATAATACGGCAAATATTTTAAATTTTATAAATTTAAATTTTTAATATAATTTATTAGTTCACTTAATTGAATCGGTAATTTTAGTATTTAAAAACGAAAGTCCGGATATATTAATAAATTTTAAAAAGATTATAAAAAACGAATGTTTATTTATAATAAATATAAAAAATATATATTCGGGTTAACCGGTTTATCCGAAAACTATAACGTTCAGTATAAATATTAGAAACTTTATAAATAATTTTAAAAATTCGTACTTTTATAATATTTTTCGTTTTTTCGATATTTTAATAACAATTCTACGAATTATTTATATATTTAAATTTTCAATAAGTTTTAAAAATTTAATCGAATTCTTTTAAAGTTTAATTTTACTAAATTTATTTCCGTAAAAATTCTTTATTAATCGGTACTAAACGGTTATATTTAAAATAAAACTTTAATATTTTTAAAAAAGAAAAGAATTTTGTAGTAATAATAAACCGTATTATTTTTCGCTTTAGTTAATAATTTCAAAACATTTAAATAAACTTTTAATAAATTTATTAAAATTTATTTTAAATTAATTGAAATTTTTAATTTTACAATTATTCGGGTTTTAAAATATTACCTTATTAAAAATATAGTTAAACATAAAATAAATAATTTTGTGTAATAATTCTTTTAAATATATTTTCCGTTTTTTTAATTTAAGAATTAAACAAATCTTTTTATTATGCGTTTAAATAATTTTATTCTAATTAATAATTTATTATTAATTCATCTTAAACCGTATTTTTTAATATGCCTATTAATACCTTTATTATTAATTTAAATACCGTAATATTTAAATTAAATTAAAAAAGTAAATTTTAAATAATATCTTTTAATAATAATAGAATAAAATGTTACCTAATTAACGTTCCAAAAATTTAAAATATATTTTATAATATTCTTTTTAATTTCTATATTATATTAAAAAATATTATTTTCTATTCGATAATTTTTTTTCGTACGTAATATACATAACTTTATAACTTTATTTTTCTTTTTACTTATATTCGTAATTCGGTTTTTATCGTTAATTATATTATTATTTTGTTTTGTTTTCATTAATTAAAATCCGAATAATTACGTTTTTAATAACGTAAATTAAACTTATTAATCTTTATTAATTAAATCTTTATTTGATTTTAGTACGTAATTCTTTTCGCGTTATATGTATTATTTGCTTAATTGCGTAATATTTTAAAATTTAATTAATTAAGCCAGGTTTCGATATTCGTTACCGTCCGTATTTATACTTTTTTACTACTTTTCGAATAAAGTTATATTTTTAAATAGAATATTATATTTAAATAATTTAATAATGTTTTTATTAATCGGCAAAAAGTTACGTTGTTATTATAATTATCGGTCGTTTATTATAAGTAGTTATTAGGTTTACATAGATATAATTATAATCGTAATTACGTTTTTAATTAGAATTTTATTCTTTCCGTTTAATAATCCAAGATCGAAAGTTGTCTCGGCAGTTAATTAAAGCCAATTTTTCTTTTCTTTAGCAACCAAATAAATTAGGACGGGAAAATTTGGTTTTGATCAGAACATAATCGAAAAGCGTGTTATAAGTAAGCCCAAAGTTTTAAAGATAATAAAGGTGACGTAAATTATATTTTAATATTAAAACCAATCCAAAAGCGAAACTATAAATAATAATAATGAATAATAATGATCTCGGGATTGCGCTCGGTAAAAAGAACCGCTAAAAATACATAGCGGGTGCTGACTAACTAATCGGTCAGGCCATATATCCGGCTCCGCACCCTGTTCCATTTTAATAAACAAATAAACGGAAAAAACTAACTAAACGCTAAAAACGTATTGACGATATTATATTAATTACAAATAAAATAACTAAATTGAAAAACTACTAGTTATATAATTAACTTATTATATTAATTATTACGAAAACATTAACATAGCGCTAGTAACTACCAATTTTAATTTTATACTAAAAGTTTATAAAAATTCATACGAAAAATTACTTAACGTTAAAGCAATTTTAATATTAAAATAATTAAAATAATTACACACCAAATTAAAAATATAATTTTAATTTTTACGCAAATATATAAATAAATATTATAATTAAAAAAGATTAAAAAATTAAACTTTTTCGAAAAGGAAAATAATTCATTTAGCCATCAAAAATATCCAAATTAAATAACTTAATAAAAAAACTTAACTTTAAATATATTAATTCATATAAAATTACTAAGGAAATTTCAAAAAGTACTTACGAATTAAAGCTACTACCGAAAATTAAACTCCATTTAAGCTTTTATATTTTTTTAATCGAATTAACAATAAATAAGACTAAAATTAATACAAGGCAAAAAAAAAAGAACCTATAAAAAACGCATTAATTTATAAAACAAAAAAATACAAAATATACTGAAATAGAACGGATTTACTTACTATTTAATTAAATAAAAAACTATTTAAATTTCGAAAATACTTAAAAGCTCGCAAAAAGTCTTATAAACGTTTAACGCCTTTTAAAAAACTTTTATCAATAACCTCAAAATTGCCAGGGTTAAAATTCTAGTTTACCTTACTTAACAGTACTTAATCCGTCGTTTTAATATTAAATTAATTAATAAAAAAAAGTGGTTTATATAATTATTTCGGGTTTTAATTATTTTTACTTCCGTTTTAAACACTTAAAATTTTCCATCGTTTCCGTATCTTAAATTTCTTGACGTAACATTTCGATTTTACGTTTTCGTGACAATATTTTTGGGATTCCGTAACCGGGCTAAATAATTAAATAATTTATTAAAATATTATTAAATTTTAAATAACTTCTTTTCGGTAAAACGTTTTTAAAGGTTTAATTAATCCTTTTTATTTATTAATTTCTAATATTTTAATTGGGAAAAATTAAAAAGATTATAAAAACCAATATATTTGTAACGGCAGCCACCAGGATCAAACCGTAAGGCTGGCAACCGTTACATGGAGCTGACAGCTGCCACATAAACTAGCCACCTGCCATATAGAAAGTAGGGATTTTATAAATCTTTACGTACGTTGCAACTTTGCCTTTTTCTTTTTTTCTTTTCTTTAGCTTAAAATCTTCGTTTATAACGCTAATAAACTAACTACCATGTTATATTAATTTTGACCGTAACATTATTCTAAGTTTATCCCCTTTCTCGCTGGTTTAACGATTAATAAATAAGGCATTATACCTTTTTTACGTTAATACGTAACGACGAAAAATAACGTATTTTAAACCAGAGCTAAAATCAAGACCTAGATTAATTAATATCAAGATTAGATGTTTGTTAAAAAGAATTACCTATTAGTTAGTTAACGTTTAAAGCGATTTAAATTAATCAAAGGTAAAATTAAGAATACAAAAAACGAAATGCTTTTTTATAACCTAAACCAAAGTATAAAAAACGACGAATATTTTTTAAAAAAAACGGCAAAAAACGACGTACCGTAAAATAAGACCGAATCCCTAAAAATAAAGGCTTTATTAAATTAAGACCAAAACTATAGTTATTTAAAAGCCGATTCCGATAGGTAGCTAATTAGCGAAATAGTTAACGATAATTAGGATATTTAGAGAAAATTTTAAAAATTTTGCGACAAAATCGCTTGTTATTAAGCTAAGTTCTTATTTTTTTAATTTTTCCGACGACGCCGAATGCCTTTACCGAAAAAACATAATTAATAACGTTTTCGATAATACTAATATATTTCGTCTTATTAGTATGGTAATATGGCCCGTCTTTTGCAAGTTTGCGGAAAATAATGGCGCAAATTTTAATTACAACAAAAAAAAAAAAAAAAGAGCTTACGTTAATAATTTAGTTAAATTTAGGGGTAATAAAACCATTTTTAACGTTTAGGTCCGTAAGGTTGCAAATAAGTTCGAAATAAATAAATTAATTTTTCGGAACGAAATAATTCGTATAGTTTATTTAATAAACTTTTTAAAAAGAAAGGTCGAATAAGTAATTAAAATTCGTTACCGATCGATTACGTAATTTTTTTACGTAATCGAAATAATTTAGGTGTTAAAATTATTATATTATAATCCGAATTAAGTTTTTGTTATTAAAAAAATTTACCGTATTTTCGCTTTTAAGCCCGGTAAAAATTAAGATATTTACGATTATATTTTTAAGTTTAATTTTTTCGTTTAAAAGGCTAAAATTGCCAAAAACGAATAAAAATAAATTATTTAAAAATATATTTTTTTAAACTTTAATTTATGCCTTTTTAGAAATAGCCGTAATTTTAACGTTATTTACAATAAGTTTTATAACCGCGTTATTATAATTATTTATAATAATTAATTCCTTTATAAAAAACGTTAATAAAAGTATAAATTTTAATTATACAACCCGGATAATAATAAACCCCCCCAAAGAATTCGTTTAAATAATATTTCCGGCAAATTAAAGATTTTAAGCAATACCGGCAAGCTTTTATTAAAACCCGAGAAAAAGGTTTATTAAAAAGTTAATACGTATTTTAACTATAATAAAACGGCATATAAAGCTACCGATTGTTTTAATAAAAAAAAAAGGTTATTACGGTAAAAATAATAAAGAATCTATTTAATTCCGACGAATCGGAAAAAGAATAAAACCGTCGGAAATTTTTTTAATAATTTTTTCTATATTAATAATAACGGAAATAAATAATTTTAAAAAATATAAAATCTTTATTAAAATTACGTAAATTTAAATAAATAAGATTAATTTACATATTACCGTTTTTTGTAATACCGGAATATAAACCTAATTTTTCGTTAACTTTTTTTTATTATGTAAACAAAAAAGCAATTATAAATTTATATTATTCGGTTAAAAAAATTAATTTAGTTATAAATTATTAAAAGTTATCCGCCGGATAAATAAAAGTTTAAATAATTATAATATTTAAAATTAACGGATAACGTTTTCCCGATTAAATTTTCCAAATTATAAATATTAAATATAATATTTTTATCGGTTTTAATTAAATGAAAAAAATATAATTTATTATTAAATTATAAAAATGAAAATATTATTTAGCTCCATAACCTTTTAATTTTGGCCAAGTTTTTATTAACGATTAAATTTTAACCTAATATTTATTAAATAGGTACGTTAATCTTAAAGTTTAAAAAAATATTAACTACTGTAACCGCGTTATAAAAAAAGTCGATAATAATCCCAAATTTTTCGACATTTATAAAGAAAATCCGAAAATAATTTTATTTTAATATTTATATTTATTATTCGGTTAAATATTGAAGTGGAGTGGGGAGTAGGAATGGGTGCAGCTGCTGCCGCAGCTGTGGCTGCATATTACTGCAGGACGCGTCAGCTACAGCTTCTAGCTGTTTTCATCTGCTTCGCCGCTGGGCATCTCGGCAATCAACTCGGCTATGGCCAGTAGGTCGGCGACGTCTATATATTGCTGACCTGACAACCTTTGTATCTAGTCTTACAGACCAAGGCATTCCATAGCATAGTAGTATCGTCCGACATTCTTCCTCCCAAGCACCGGTCAAGAGGTTCTGCATACAACAACTTTGATGAGCCCTGTCCCAATTCAATATATTAAAAAAAAGTATACCGTATATATATAATATTAAGCAAACTATTTTTATTATAAAAACCGTTAAAAATAACGTAATTATTATTTTATTAACAAATAAATTAAAAACTAATCGATATACGAAACGATAAAGCAAATTTCCGTTATTTTAAAAAATTATTTTTTTTAAAAATAAAAAGTTAAATTTTATAACGTTAATTATTTTATAAAAGTAAAAAATATATAACGATTAAAGAATTTTCTTTTTTAAAAAAAAGATCCGGAATACGTAAAACGAATCCAGGAATTTTTATTAAAACCTTGTATTTATTTAAAAGAATTTTTTTCGAAAAAAGAAATTAATATATTTCCAAATTTCCAACCCGGCCATAATATGGTTTTGGAATTCGATCGGCCGAAACCCGTTTGTAAACCTTTAACTTACCGGACGTCCATTTAATACTTTCCGTTAAAAAAAGATAAGAAATAAATTATTAAAAATGGATTTTATTGGATTATATATATAAAAGAACGCCGCGTTAATTTTATTTACTCCAAAACCATATTTATTAAAATGCCGGTTTTATATCAGTTACCGTTAAAAAATTAATATTTAAAAAATCGTTTTATTTTAAATTTTTTTATAATACATAATATTATATTTAATTATTAAAATATTAAACGTTTTACCAAAATTGATATCATTTAAGTATTTTATAAACTTCGTATTATTATTAAATCGAAATATTTAATAATATTTAAAATTTATTAAAAAACGTTTTAATAAAAAATATTTTTATTTAAACTTAAAATATACTTTATTTAATAATAATCGTTTATTAATATTTAATTATATAAACTTTTTAATTATTACGTAAAGGTTTACGTTGATAACGTATTAATTTATTTTAGCTTTAAAAAGAATTTTAAAAATATTACGAAAAAAATATTTATTAATTATATAAAATTAACCTTTAAAAAATATTAAAAATTTCCGATTTAATGTCAAAAAAATAAGTTATTTCTGTATTATTATAGAAGTAAACGTAAATATTTTTATTAACTTAACTAAAATTAAAATAAATAAAAAATAAAAATTTAAATATTTTAATAACCGTATTATAATCCGTTTATTTATAAAATTTTATAATTACGTACGAATATTTTATTACCATAAAAACGGTATAACCGAATTATTAAACTGCTTATTAAAAAAAGATACTCCTTTTCTAATAAAATCCAAATAAAAACAGGCTTTCGAAAAAATAAAACGGCTTATTTATACAACCTTAATTCTTACTTTTTTCAAACTTAATCGATTAATTAAAATAAAACCAAACGTATCCTATAACGTAATTAAAAATATTATTTGATAATAATAATAAAATAACGAATAAAAACTTATAAAATATTTTTCCAAAATTATAACTTTAACAAAAAAGGCGTATCCTATTTAAAACCAAAAATTACTTATTATAATCCAAACTTTCGAATATTATTACCTAGAACTTTAAAAATAAAAGTTTTTCGTTATTATTAATTATTAAACTTCATTATACTTTACGAATAAACGTATTCTTTTTACGCGTTAAATCCGATAAACTAACTTTTTTTAATTTTAATATTTTTTTCAATATTAACCTAATAAAAAAAATATTACCGTAAATACCTTATCACGAAAAACGGTAAATTTACTTATAATTAAAACCTTAAAAAAAATTTTTAAACCTTAATTCCGCCAAAATAATTAAACTTTCTTATTACTATTACTAACAAAATACCAACTAAAATATAAATCGAAAATATTCCGCAAAATATTAACCTGGTTAATTTTATCTATCGCAAAAACGAAGTACAAAATTTAAGTTAAAAAAATAATAAATTAATAATACCCGAAAAAACAACTAACGGCCGCATTTTCCTCCATACCGTATTTATCTACAAAATTTACATACCTAAAATATTTACATATTTTAATTAAAACAAAATAATTAAAATATTAATAGGAAAATATACTTAATTCCGGTTTAAGCAAAATATCCGATAATATATCCGGAATTATTACGATTACCGTCGAAACAAAACGTTTCGAAATAAAACCTTAAAACTTTTTTATCCTTTTCCTATTTCGAATAATATCTGGAATCACGTTATCGTTAACGGAAAAAATATACTAAAAAATAGTTATAATTATATTTATATATACGTTTATTAACAAACTTAACAAAATTATAATAACCTTATTAAATAAAAAAATTAATATTATCGAAACCTTAATTAACCGATATTATTAATATTTATATTATTTCCTTAAAATATCTAACGTACCATACATGCAAACGAGACATACGAGCGAGCGAGACACTTTTTTAGCCATTTTAATTATTTATCTTCAGTCGTTTATTTCTTAACACTAATATTATGAAACGTTTTATAAAAGAAACGAAAATAAACCTAGCTATTTAGGCTAAAAAAAGAGATCCGAAACTTAATTATAAAAAGTTTAGTTTTATTTATAAAGTTTTGCATTTTACCTTAACATACCGTTTTAACGGTAAATGCGCCCGAATTAATATTGCTTCCAATTTGCGGAAATTAACGCCGACCGAAGAAAAATTTATTATCGACCGAATTCTCGACCTAAATACGCAAATATTTTTTATCCGGCTTTAATACGTTAAAAATATGGCGAATTTATTGCTTATTTAACGCGTTATAAAACGCGTTAGGGTTAATTAGGCGTCGAACTTTATTAGACGGCAAAAAAATTCCAAACGCGTTTAAATCGAAAAATCGATTATTAACAGGTTTTATCCGAAAATTCGGAAACATTTCGTAAATGGGTCGAACTTATTTAGGTTATTATCGTAAAATACGGTATTATAAAAAAAGATATTTATAACTTCGACGAAACTAAATTTTTGATAAAATTTTTTATAATAACGGATATAATAATTATTAATATTAAAAAACGTAAAAAATTTAAATAAACGTAATAAGGAAATAAAGAATAAGTTATAATTATTTAGGTTATTAATTTTTAAGGCTAAATTATACCGTTATTTATTATTATAACGGGGAAAAATTATTTTAAATTTTGATATTATAATAATTTATTATTAATAACCGATTAAAAAATTGCATTAAGTAATAATAATTAGATAATAAATACATTAAGTTTCGAATAAATTTAATATTTTAATAAACATATTCGGATACGTACGAAAAGTTTGAAACGTTTTCTTATTTTCGACGGCTACGAAAGTTATTATTTAATCGAATTCGAAAAATATTACGTTAATAATAATATTATTGCGTTTTATATACCTACGTATTTTTCGTATCGATTTTAACCTTTTAATATATCTTATTTTCTTTGTTTTAAAACGCGTTTATTTACGGTATATCGAAAACTTAATATAACGTTATTATACCTATATTATTAAAAAAAGATGTTTTGCCGGCTTTTACGACGCGTTTTAAGTTATCATAACGTCCGATAATATTAAATCTAGATTTGCAAAAGTTAATTTTATTTTATTCGATTCCAATAATATTTTTTCCGAATTAAAAGTTTTTTTAATTATGCTTACGTTAATCGTTTTCCCGCTAATCTTTGCCGGTTCTATTCGTTTCCCGCCCGCAAAAACTTTTAAGAATATTAAGAAAGTAACAAAATAAAAACGTTATTTGCAAAAAGAAAATTGGAAATTAATAAGATAACTTATTAAAATAAAAAATAATTAAATTGGTTAACTTTTTAACCAAAAATAACTTATTACTTTTGTACAAAAATATTTTTTTTCCGGAAAAAGTTATCTAATTACGTAAAACGAATTATATTTTAAATAAACGTTATAGGACCAAAAATAAACGTTTTTTAAAAAAAAGGAATATTTATTATATAAAAAGGACAAATTTTTTTGGCCGAAAAAGAAGGAGGTGGTAAAAAATGCAGCTAATAACGGCTGGAGGTAATCGTCGTAAAAAGGTTAAAACCAAAAAACGGAAGTATAGCGTTTGCGGCAAGCCCGGATATAATGCGCGTACTTGTGAAGAAACTGTAAATACGTCTGGCGAAAAAGAAGCCGATTGATGTGAATTAATACGATATGTTGTTGTTGAGTTATTTGAATTTGTTATTGCGAGGTGCCAAAAAGTGTCTCGCTCGCTCGTGTGTCTCGCTCGCGTATGGGGGACGTTATTATTTAAATTAATAATAATATAAAGTAATTTAATTTTTAATTTTTAATTAAATTAAATAAATTTACCGGTACAAAGTATCGTTACAAAAACGCCTTATATTTATAAACCCAAAAGGTTATCAAATTTATACACCAAAAACTAAATTAACATTCACGTTTTTATATTAATAAATAATAAAATATTTAAAATATATATATACTGGAATTAAAATTTTATATATATCTTATTATAATATTCGTTCATAAATATAATTTTATTTAAAATTTATTTTCGTTAAATTAAATATAATAAAAATAAAAACCGGACTAATTTAATAAATATTAATAATTATTAAACGAATTAAAAACATTTAAATATTTACAAAAAAAGTTATATTAAAAACGTAAAAACGTTAAAAGGGATAAATAAATAAAAATATTATTTAATTAATTTTAAAGTTAACGATAAAGTTTTTTCCCGTAAGAAGATTTTTGTAACGTAAATATTAATTATCTACTTAAATTTATAATAAATAAAACCTTTTAAAATTTTAAAAAAACGTAAATATAATTTTGTTTTCGATTTATTACCGAATTATAAAATAATTAACTTATTTTACGTTAATCGGTTACATAAAGCCAACGATAACCTATTACCTTAATAAATCTAAATATTATCGCCATCCGAAAAAATTAACGGTAAACTAAAATTTAAATTAAATTAAATTAAATAATTAAAACTTAACGGATATTAAAAAAAAATTATAATATTAAACTAAATAAAAAATTTATAATTCCGATAAAATATAATATTCTGTAATTAATTTTAAAAACATCTCGATCGTAATAAAACGGTTTTATATAAAATATCCTAAAATACTTAAATTACCGGTTCGCTTATAAAAATAAATACGTATAATAATTACCGATAAGATTAACAAAAACCACTTTAATAATAATAAAGCTATAAAGGCAAAAATCGGACTAACAAAAAAAACGGCACCTATAACTAATAAAAGTTTGCACATTTTCTTTAATCGTATGTAAATTTTTAAAAAAAAAGGTAATATAACGGCAGCTACCAAAATTAAACCGTAAGGTTGGTAACCGTTATATAGGGCTAACAGTTGCCACATGAACTAGCCACCTGCCACACAGAAAGTAAGGATATTTATAAATCCCTACGCATTTTGTAACTTTGCCTTTCTTTCCTTTATTTCTTTAGCTTAGAATTTTCGTTTATAGCGCTAATAAACTAGCTACCATGTTATATCAATGCTGGCCGTAACAATACTTATTATAATAAAAGCATTTCCTGAAATTAAAATAAGCTTTATAAATTTCGTTTTTTAACTTATAATAAAAAAAATTAAAAATATATTAAAACTAAAATTATCGATTCGTTCCGACAAATTAAAGCGTTGTTACGTTTAAAACGAAATTAGGATTTTTAAATTCGATTAAATATAATAATTAAATTATATATAAAAAATTAAGAAGTTATTTACCAAACAATACGATAAACAAATTAATCTTTAAGAGCAAGTTTTAAAAAAAAAGATTATATTATAATTTAAAAACTTAATTTATTATTAAATAGTTGGAGAATATATGGATATTTCCAGTAAAGGGTCTTTACTTACGTAACTAGTTTGAAGAAGGG
>QJOA01000091.1:0-151399 GCA_004155915.1 Monosporascus sp. CRB-9-2
CTTAATTATAATTTTTTTTAAAAACCGAAAAGATATTACTATATAAAAATACGTAGCGCTTTATTAGATGTTATTAGTGTAACGACATGTATATTATTAACAATATTTGAAAAGGATCAGAATAATCTATATTATGTACAGAAATATTAGATATAAGTAAGATGTATGAGTTTAGTGCAGACGCGTTAGGATAAGCGTTATACGGGCCAACCAATCAGGTGCATACTAACGCACCAGATCCTAACATATTACTTATAAAAAATGGTTTAAAACTAATTAAAATAAGAATATAAATAAAAAAGTATAAAAATTAAATAATAACAACTAAATAATATAATAATTAACGGTTTTACGAAATTCTTTATAAATAATACGTAAAAAGAATTCGTAGGCTTTTAAAAATAAGAAATATACTTTGCGAAATAATAAAAACGTCTCGGATAAAACGTAAAGTAACATAAAAATTCCTGATAAGAAGCAATTTAAATCGGTTTTAAAAAACCTTATCTATTGATAATTTTCAAGTAATAAACCTTAACGAGGTTTATAATGGCTTTATTAAATAATATGTCGGATATAATAGCTTAAAGTCGGAAAAGGTCGGGCCGTATAGCGCGTTAATAGGTAAAAGATATAAGGGTAACAGTTAATTTCTATAAGAGACTAATGTTTTCGACTCTAAAGAAGAACAGTTAGCTGTTATCATTATTAACTATTAATATACGAATAAAGCTGTAACGATACTCATATTTCGTGGTCTTAGACTGTTTAACAGGTGTAAAGATTGGCAATGTTTTATTACCTTCCCACGTAGTTGGCTAGGCTGTTTCTGTTCAGCTCTGGGGACTCTATCTTTATATATCGGAATGTATTCGCATCTTCTTTCTCCAGCTTCTTGAATGTGACTGTAACAGTGCGCCCTTCTCAACTATGAACGCTGTCCGCCTTGCCTGCAAACCCGACGTCGCGGTGAATTGTCTGAAAATGGGGCTAACTTATAGACTGAGAAAATTGACACGATTTATATATGCAGCGTTTGTCGAAGCCGCGCGAGCCGCTGACGAACCTCAATTCCCAGGTCGCTCATCGCTTCTCGGTCGACAGTGGTCCGCTCGGGGGGAGTCGGCTGACGAGAACCGGAGGGGTCATGCTGATGCGATGGCGGCAATGGCGGCGGCGTCGGCGAGGGGGGTGATAAATACGAGTCTACGGCTTGGTGTTGACACTGGATCAGGTAAGAGCAAAGCTGCACGACCAACACCAGCCGGATGTCCGCCAGTACCGCCGGGTCTGCTTGAGCATCGAGGTTAACGTTTTTAGCGGAGAGGCAGCGACTCCGCAGGTCCACCTCGTGTTGTAAGGCGATGAGCACTGCGACATATATATTAAGGAGTAGCGTATGACACGCGATAACCAGGTGGCGGACAACAGTGTTGGAGTGTTGGCTCGGCGAGCCTATGTAGTTCGATGTACCCCTGTCCATGTCGAAGTACGAGCTGTTCTCGCTGGAAGTTGACGTCGAGTGTGGAGATTGCGGATTGATGTGGCCCAAGAAGTCGAAAGACGCTCCCCTAGTGGAGGCGGATGTGAAGGTGGAAGTGGTAACGGCCGATGCTAAGGGCGCGGTAGTGCCAGTTCCTACGTTGACTTGCAAACAACGCAAGATTTCCAGCATGTGGTACGAGGCCGAGAAGACGTTATGTAATGTATTGCCTGCCGTCATTGTCTCGGGCACAGAAATAGGACGATAGTCCCGGATATGTAAATTCTTGTCGGCTGAAACGTGAAGAATCCATGCCGCCACCGACTTGAAGGCCGTATCATCTATGAGCGGGCTACGTGCTTGATTGCCGTCCCTCGGTTGGTCTAGCTGTCCCGTAATTCCGGCTAAGGCACAGCTGGAGCGATGTAGTGGGTAGAGACGTGTGCTTAGCTGGGACAGCTGCGCGATGCCAATATCAGGACAGCCCTTGTTGGTAAAAAGGAAGCTGCTGCTGCTGCTGCTGCTGCTGCTGCTGCTACCGCCGGAGGGGTCACTTCGAGGGTCATGGCCGAGGCTATGAAGACGACCTGGCAATGGAGGCTCCCCTCGAGCACCCTCGTCACCGTCGTTGGTTCCTGTAGAAGCCCAGGGCCGGAAACTTGGAAAGTCGCCGAGGAACAATGCCCCGGCATCGGATTGGGGGTGAACAATGTTATTTGTGGATGAGGCCGAAAGGGCCGAGTCCTGCTCACTCCCGTCTATTTGCATATCGCTCCAGTTTAGTGGCGCTAGCCATGGCCACAGTTCCACAGGCTCGGACAAGATGGTGCCTTCATTTATGTTCACTTTTGCACTGGCACTATCATTGGCATTAGAATCGGCATCGGCGGTTGCAGTGTGAGGGTCAGCCGCTTGCCGATCAGGCATTTCCGGGACGGGCGAGATAGGGACTGCTGTGTCCAGAGAACTGGATGCCTCGGTCAAACGGTACATGCTGGGTCGGCCTTTGGGCAAGCTGGAGCTATATACGCACTGCGTACCCTGTCGGAGGCACCTGTTGCACGCGCCCGTGTTGCTGTTGCCAGTGCGAGTACATCGCAGCTTCTGGCCGTGGCATCGGTCGCACGATTGACGCCTTGGTGTTGTCGCCGTCGTGTTTGGAGTCGGCGCCATCACACGCTGTGGACACAGGGATGGGGGCAAGTAGAGGAGAAGAGAAACGAAGGGGAAGACGTGGGGAGAGCAGCTAAAAAAGGTCCGTCAAGGACGACCAAAAGATACACCTAGATACAGCCTTCGAAGCAGGCTATGGGAATCCCTAAGTTAAGAACCCTTATAGGTACCTGATTACATATTTAGCCTTCCGAGAAAGAAATATATACGGTTCTTGCGCAACCTCATAAGCCCGTTACCGTTGCCCACAGTCGTTGCCCGTTACAGACTTGGAGTTGAGGGCTGAAACGAGTTAACTACAATTAGCGGAATCCGCACTCTACAGACTTTCCTTTTATTATTATGCATTGGCTTCGTGGGCTTTGACAAATCCACTGGATCTGCTGCCGCTTTTCCGTTATTTGTCGGCCAGCTGAGATGACGACTGCGCCGCGAGGGCGTTATGCACCCTTCAGGTGGGCGTTACAGCCTTGTCCACCGTAACGGGCGTACGGACTTGTCACCCGTACGACTTCCAGATAAATACAGCTATAAGCACCCAGTTGATTGCTACAATTGTGATCAATCGCCAGTCTTTTGCCCTTCGGCGGTGCAGTGCGGGTTGCAGCCGTTACAGCGGGAGTTACCTGTCATGTTAGGTTCGATTCCTAACAGCGCTAGTTGGTACTCAATATCGGTCGCTTCCATCTCCTTCGTAGCGCTTACTAGAGTATCAGTCATGTACCTATGGGTCTAATCCTACGCTACATATTAGCTTACATGGGACTACAGAAACATAAGCATTTTGCAGCAGAAGGTACGCGAATTAAGTAAGCAGATCTGCTAGCCCGATATGGGAAAGCCTTGTGGGGGCTTAGCGCAGCGACCTGACAGTCTTTTAAGACTACCCCTAAAGTACCGTGGTAAAGCCACATGCCCCTGCATGCGGACTCCCCTGCTGGTTGGACTTTAATCCCTATTTATAATGCGCAGGAGGATGTGACGATAAATCTGTACAAATCGCCGTACGCCCGTGTGAGGCGCATGGAAACACCACCTACAGGGATCAGCGCCACTTCCTGCATTACGTGGCTATCGCAGCACCTCTAATGGGCCGGTGGAGCGATAAGTCACGTATACTCAAAGTGCAAGATTAACGCAAATTGTCACGCAAGGCTGCTTATCTGACATAAATCGCGTCAGCTAACCAAGGGCACGAAACGTACCATATATACGGAAAAGCCACCTTGATCGGCGTATATATATTCCATAGATAATTAGATTAATATATAATATAACTAGTATCGTTCATATTCGATAATTAAAAAGCTTATTTATTATATATATATTAATATTAATTATATAAAAAATATTAAAATATTAAAACGTATTATATATAAAGTTAAATAAGTTTAAGCTTTATTTTTTACGCTAAGCTAAATATATAAAAAGTTATTATATAATATAATTTATACGATTAAAATCAGTTACTATATTAATCCTATAAAGTTTTATTTTAAAACCGACTAATACGTAATTGCCGATAATCTTCGACTTTAATAAATCTTATACCTTACCTCAGCTAGCTCAGGCCTTGCTGGCTCTTTTTCAAAGTTATTCAAGTACCGCTTTATAACGTTAAAAATTAACCAATTAAATCTTAAATTCCCGTAACGAGCCAGCGAGGCCTAAGTATTAATTACAAAAGACAGGTTTCGTTTTCCGTATCGCTATCAAAATTATTAACTTTTTTTCTAAATTTTTTAAAAGATTTAAAAATTTAAATAAATAAAATTATTAGGCGACTAAATTAAGCCTGATAAGCCGATAACTTTATATCTGCGTTAAATAAACCTTAATATATATATAGAAATATTTTCAATTTTTTTCGACGGCAATTACAGCTAATACAGCCAAGTTTAGATCTGGGAAATAGGCAACAGTAACGCCTTTATAGCTGCGACAGCATAATCATCGGTCCCGTCATAATACATCGGATTTCCCTGGTATATTCTGTATAGGAAAAGTCCGTATATCAATTTTTTCGGCCGTACGAATTATGGTTATTACGTTGTAATCATGAAAAGGTTGGGATTAATTTGATCCGGAACGCCCTTTTAATTACGACAGCATAACCATCGGTCCCGTTATTATGTACCGGATTTCTCTGGTATATTTTATATGGAAAAAGTCCGTATATTAATTTTTTCGGTCGTACGAGTTATAATTATTACGTTATAGCTATGAAAAGATTAAGATTAATCAGTTCGGAACGCCCTTTTAACTGTAATAACGTAGTTATCGGTCCTGGTATATTTTATATAGGAAAAGTCCGTATATTAATTTTTTTCGGCTATACGGGTTATGGTTATTATATCGTAGCTATAAAAAAGTTGGGATTAATTAAATCTAGAACGCTCTTTTAGTTGTAATAGTACAACTATCGGTTCCGTTATTATATATCGGATTTCACTGGTATATTCTGTATAGGAAAAATCCGTATATCAATTTTTTCGGCCGTACGAGTTATGGTTTTACGTTATAGCTATAAAAAAGTTAAAATTAATTAAGTTCGGAACGCCTTCCTAATTGCGATAACGTAACCATTATATATAACATTTTGCTATAAACTTTCTAAAAATAATTCGGTATAAAAAAATCTCGTTTAATTATTATTTTAACCTTACGAATTATAATTGTTATGTCGTAATTATAAAGAGGTTTCGGATAAAAGATTTACTTTTAATAAGAATTTTAACTTATTTCTTTTAATATCTTTATCAAATTAGCCCCGATAGAGAAGTTATATATATAATTAGAAAACTCTTTTAAAGCTGTTTATAATACGATTTTCTTTTCATTTTATTAAATATTTTTATAATTATTATATTTATAGGTTTTTGTAATAAATTTTTAGAAATATATATAAGAAATGCTGCTATTAAGCCTAATATTTTGTACCGCGTTTTCAGGCTTTATTTTTAAGGGTTTGTTATTTTTGTAAAGAATTTTGTTAATAAGATTTAATTAATACATTTAACCTTGTTAGGTACTTTTAGAGCCGAAGGCTCTAGCCGCGGCTGCGCCCACGGCGCAGCCTCAACCTCAAAAATAGGGCCTGATTTTAGTAAGGCAACTTATACCCGCTAACACTACGATTCGGCAAGGTTAAAAAAACGTATTATATAAACGAATAATATATATAAGTAAGCTATATACGTTTTAATATTAGGTAATAATAAACTTAAATAAAATAATTATAACGTAATAAATTAATTTAATTATTCGAATTTTATTTTATTAATTTTATTTTTAACTTCTTTATAAATGGGTATATTATTTCCAAGCTTCTTGTAAACGTTATATTTCTGTTTCTTTATTCTAAATTTTTTCAATAATTATTTTTAGCTATTATTATTTAAAAGTTTCTATTATTAGCTTTAATTTTAACATATAACGTGCGTTTTTTAATATAATAAATGTTTTTTTAAATAAACGTATATTTTTAGTTTTACGACGTTTATTTAAAACGTAGTTCGTTTCGTATAATTAAACTTTTCTTTAAAAAAATTAAGTTATCTTATATAAAAGTAACAGATTATAAATTATATAGAAATAATCGATTTAATTATTTTTATTAGCGAATTACTTTAGGAATTTTAAATTTCTTTTCAAAAATAACGTTTTATATAAGCACGCGTAATATATAAGTACGCGGAACACTTTTTCTACCATTTTAACCATATATTGTCAATTACTTATAAATTAATATTAATATTATAAAACGCTTTATACAAAAAGGATAATAAACTTAGCTATTTAAGCTAAAAATGAAACCTAAAACTTTATTATAAAAACCTTAGTTATATCTATAATTTAATTTAATTTAATTTAATTTCAAGTTGTTGTATTTTATTTTATTTTATTTTAGCTTATTTTATTTTATTTTTGTTTTTGTTTTTATTTTATATTTTTTTACATTTTTTATATTTTAAATTTTTTTTTTTGGCTTTGTATACCATTTTACGAGTAAACGCGTCCGAATCGATTTTATCTTTTTTTTTCTTTTGCGGAGTAAACGCCGACCGAAAAAAATCGATTATAAACCGAATTTTTAACTTAAATACGCGTATACTTTTTTTCGGCTTTAATATACTAAAAATATAATTAATATATTATTAATTTAACGCGTGATAAAGTTTGATAAAGTTAATTAAGTATTAAACTTTATTAAACAGCACTACTTTTTTTTTTAAATATATTTAAACCGAAAACTAATTATTTATAAATCTTAGGTAAAAATATAAAAATAGTCCGTAAATAATTCGAATTTATTCGGGTTTTTAATATAAAATACCGTATTATAAAAAAAGTATATATATAACTTTAACGTAATTAAATTTTAAATAAAGCTTTTTATAATAACGTACTATATAAGAGAACCGCTTACATAAACGAACGAATCAAACTTTAAACTTTATAATAACAAATTTAAATTAATTAATAATAACATAGTATATTGTTTCAAATTAATCGGAGTTTTCTTTTCGCTAAACATTTCGATAACTTTTTTAACAATACGCGTATTATATCCGGGCTTATCGCAAACACTATACTTTCGTTCTTTCATTTTAATCCTTTTACAACAACTTCCTTTAACAGTTATTAACGGCATATTTTTTACTACCCCCCTTTTTAGAACTATAAAAACTTCCTTCTTTTATATAATAAATATTCCATTTTCTGAAAAGCGTTTATTTTTAATTTTATGATAGTATTTAAAATATAATTAATTTCGTATAATTAAACGTTTTTTTCTCGAAAAGAAATCAGCTTTATATAAAAAGGGTATATAATTTTTCATTACAAAAATAACCGATTTAAATATTTTTATTGCTAAAACATCTTATTAATTCTTTATTTTTCATTTTATAAATATTTTTTAAAGATTGTCACGGATAAAGAAATAAAACCGGCAAAAGTTAGCGGTAAAAAGAATTAATATAAATATAATTTAAAACAAAATCCCATTCGGAAACAATATAATTAAAATCCAATAAAATAAAGCTAATTTTTACAAACAAATAATTAATATTATAAACGTTAAAATAACCTTAAACGTGTCGTAAAAGCCAGCGAAAAAAAAACCTTTTTTATAATATAGATATAATAATTATTAAATGTTCGATATGTAATTAATAAACGTACTTGAAAATGAATAAATAAAATATATTAAAAAATTAAAACCGATACGAAAACTGCGCAGGTATATAAAGCGTAATAATATCGTAATTGACGTAATACTTTCCGAATTGTATTAAATAATAACTCTCGTAATCGACGAAAATAAAAGAACTTTTCGGACCTTTCATAGACGTTTAAATACATTTATTAAAATATTAAATGTATTTTAGATATAATTTAGTTTAAACGTAATTCATTTATTTATTATTTAATTATTACTATTTAATATAATTTTTTGATCGATTAATAGAAATAACTTATTATATATTACAAGTTAAAATACTTTTATTCATTATAATAATAAATAACGGTATAACTTAAGTTTAAAAATTAACATTTTAAAAAATTTTAATTCTTTTTTTATTTTCTTATTACGTGTATTTAAGTTTTTTTTTTCTCGGTATTAATAATTATTATACTCTTTATTATTAAAAAAATCCTATTAAAATTTAATCTCGGTAAAATTATAAATAGTTTTTATAATACTATATTTCGTAATTATAATCCGGACAATTCGAATTATTTACAAAATGTTTCTAGATTTTGAATTAAATTCGTTAATAATCGATTTTCCGATTTAAATACATATAAATTTTTTTAACCGTTTAATAAAACTTAACGCTTAATTAACTTTAACGTATTTCGTAACGGGTTATATAAGTAATATATTAATATATTTTTTTACGTATTTAAACCGGCTAAAAAACGTTCGTATATTTACTTAAAAATTTAACTAATAAATAAATTTTTTTCTGTAGTTAACGTTAAAGTTTACGAATTAAAAGTAAAATTGGCTTAGCCGTATTTATTATAATATCGAGCTCGTAAAGTTACTTAAATAACGTTATATATAAAACTAAATTTCGTATAACTAAGTTTCGAGTTTTATTTTTTAGCTTAAATAAATAGGTTTATCTTGCTATTTTTATTAACCGTTCTATATTATTAACGTTAAGAAATGGATAATTAAAATTAAGAAATTAAAATATTAAAAAGTAATAAGTAATCCGCTTATATAAGACGTTCGCTTATATAGCCCGTTATTAATTTTCACTTAATTTCATGTCGTATTTTTTAATAATATAAATTATTTTTCAAAATTTCGTTATAAAAGTAATTAAGTTTTTATCGTTATAACGTAATTAGCTTATTTTCTTTTCGAAAAAGCGTTAACGTTTTTTATAATTATTATATAAGTTTTACGAATATTTTTTAATATTTCTATAATTTTTTAATGCCGATAATAAACTTTAAAAGCGCTCGATAAGTTATTTTAATAATTACTTTTATTAAACGAAACTTATTGAAATTATAAGGTTTTATTTTCTTTTTATAATCTACTATTTTAAATATAAAGTTTAACCGTATTTTTAAACTTTTAGTTTCGAAATCTTTTAAATAATTCCTCTTATTAAATGCAAATTAAATTATTTCTAAAGAATAATATCCTCGTTTTTTTAAATTTTCTTTTTATACCTTTTTATTTCTTTTTATTACCACTTTTATCGAAATTTTTATAATCGTTTTTTTTTCAGTTATTAGTTTTTAAATGTTCGAAGTATTTAAACTATTTTCGAAATTTAAGTTGAAATCTAAATCGAGGTTTAAATATAATGAAAAGTAAATAATAAGAAAAGTTACTATTATTCCTTCCGTCATTTTCGCCACTACCGCCGCAGCTATTACTATCATCGCTGTTCAAAACTGAAAGCGAAAAAGATAACGAATATAATAATAGTATCGATAAGGTTTATGTTCGTAAGCCGCTACCGGCCAAACCACACCAGTTATTTATAGTGTCGGTTAGAAAAAGGCCTTTTTTTTCCCTTAAATAAAAAACCCCTTTTTTAAAAAAAAGAAGTTAATACTTTCCCAGTTAAAAGTATATAACCGAATTCTAGATTTATAATAATAATTCGACATTTTTAAAATAATTTAAACAGCAATAATATATTTATTAATTTCGATAACTTCGACAGCTTTAGCGGTTTCGTTTTTAATAACGAGCTATTACTGCTTATATAAAATTCACTAGTTAATAATTCCTCGAATCGTTTAAACTTTACTTATATATTTTTCTTATAGAATTAACTTTATATTTATAATTACTTATTAAGGTTCTATACAAGCTTACGAGCTAAATAAGCTTTCGAGCCGTTTTTATTAATATTTTTATTACCTAATTTCAATTGTTAATTTCTAAATATTAATAATATAAAACGTTTTATAAAATAATTTAAGATAAATTTAGTTATTTAGGCTAAAAAATAAAGCCAAAAGTTAAGCTTTAAAAAGTTAGATTTTATATATAATATTTTCGAATTTACTTTAAAAGTCCGATATTACGGTCGATACGTCCGAGCCGATATTATCTTTTAATTGCGAAAATTAACGCCGAGCGAAAAGATATTTATTATTAAAAAAGTTTTTAATTAAAATGTACGAATATTTTTTATCCGATTTTAATACGTTGAAAATATGGCTAATATATTATTAACTTAACGCGTTACAAAACGCGTTGAAATTAATTAAACGTCGAACTTTATAAGACGGTAAAAAAAAAACATTAAACGCGTTTAAATCGGAAAATCGATTATTAACGGGTTTTATGCGAAAATCTAGAAACGTTTCGCAATAATTCGAAGTTGTTCGGATTATAATTACGGAATATAATATTATAAAAAAGAATATGTATAATTTCGACGATATTAAATTTTAATAAAATTTTAATAATAACGAGCATAATAATTATTAATATCGAAAAACTTAAAGAATTTAAATAAACGTAATTGAAAAATATGAAATAAAGTATAATTATTTAAATTACTAGTTTTTAAAATTAAATTATATTATTATCTATTATTATAACAGAAAAATATTGTTTTAAAATTTGCTACCGGAATAATTTATTATTAGCAGCCGATTAAAAAATTACATTAAATGATAATAGCTATATAATAAATAAACTAAACTTCGAATAAATCCAGCATTTTAATAAATATACTTAAACACGTACGAAAAATTTAAATCGTTTTTTTTATTTTCGACGGCCACGAAAAACATTATTTAATAAAATTCGAAAGATATTACGTTGATAATAATATTATTACGCTTTATACAGCCGTATATTTTTCGTATCGGCTTTAACCTTTTAACGTATCTTATTTTTTTATTTTAAAACGCGTTTATTTACGATATATCGAAAACTTAATACGACGTTATTATATTTATATTACCAAAAAGGAATTTTTTTTTACCGGCTTTTACAACGTATTTTAAGCTATTATAACATTCGATAACATTAAATTTAAATTCGCAAAAGCTGGTTTTGTTTTATTTAATCTTAATAACGTTCTTTCCGAATTAAAAGTTCCTTTAATTATGTCTACGCCGATCGTTTCCTTCCTAACCTTCGTCGGCTTTATTTTACCTTGCACAAAAACCCTTAAAAATATCCGCAAAGTAATGAAATAAAGATAATACTTGCAAAAAAAAAATTATTTATTAAAATAACTCGCTAACAAGAACACTTAAATCGGTTAATCTTATAACAAAAAATTATATATTACTGTTACATAAAGCCATTTTTTTTTTTTTGGAAAAAAATATATAATTACGTAAACGAACCCTATTTTAAATAAAGGTTTTCAAAAAAAAAATTTACTTACTATACAAAAGGGATAAGCTCTCTTAGCCCAAAAAAGGGGGTGGTAAAAAAATGCAGCCAATAATAGCGGAAAAAAAACCGTCGTCAAAGGGTTAAAATCAAAGAACGGAAATATAGCGTCTACGAAAAGCCTAGACATAATACGCTTACTTATATAAACGTTATAAATACATTTAATGAAAAAGAATCCGATTAATTTAAATTAATAGAATATATTATTAGTAAGTTATTTAAATTTGTTATTACGAGGTACCAAAAAATAGCTCGCGAGTTTGTTTAGCTTGCGAGCTTGTATAGAACGTTAACTTTATTCGGCTAATTTACACTACTTTTTTTAACGATAACTTTTATATAAAAATATTTTTAAGATTTTATATAAACGTTATAATTTAATATATTAGGGTTTTTATTTTGAAATTAATTATTTTTTTTAGTTAAAAAACTTTTAATATAATAAGATATTAGTATTTTTTATTAAATAATTTTATTATATGCAAGATCGAGAAGATTTAAGCTTTATTTTCTAGTCTGAGATAAATATACAGAAAATTATTATACGATATAATTTGTACGATGAATATTATATCGAATATTTTCGAATACGATAACTAATTAATGGTTTTTACGGTTAGGATAGATTAATATCTTAGTTTTATAAAGCCTTATTTTAAAGCCAAATGCGTGGTTGCTAATAAGTTTCGACTCTGATAAACCTTATACCCGCTAGCTGGTTCGGCAGGTTTAATATAATAATTTTATTATATAAAAGCTTTAATTATTCGTATTAAAATATATTTTTATAACTTTATTAATAACAATAACTTTAAGCCGGTTAATTAACTTTATAATATATTAAAAATAACAAAAATAAAAAAGTTAATTAAATTTTCCTTTTTTTTAAAAAAAAAAATCAAAATATTACTATATAAAAATATTAAATATAGATAAGATATATAGATTCCGTACAAACGCGTTAAAGTAAGCTTAGCATGGCCTAACTTGCCTTAGCTAGCTCAGGCCTCTGCTAGCTCGTTTCCAATTCTTTCTTAATATACTGTTGTATTACGTTAAAATTAACTAATTAAATCCCATATTTCCGTAACGAGCTAGCGAGACCTAAGTGTTAATTTTAAAAAATAAGTCCCGTTCTCGGCGTCGTTATTGAAATTATTAACTTATTTTCATAATTTTTAAAAAATATTATTACATAACCAGATTAAATTCGATAAGTATATAACTTTATATATATATCGAATAAAAGCTAATATATATATAGGAACTTTTTTAATTTTTTTAGACGGCAATTATAGCTAATACAGCCAAGTTTAAATCTGGGTAATAAACGACCGTAACGCTTTTATAGCTGCGACAGCATAACTATCGGTTACGTTATTATGCCCCGGGCTTCCCTAATATATTTTATATAAAGAAAGTCCGTATATTAATTTTTTCGGCCGTACGAGTTATAATTATTACGTCGCAGCTATAAAAAGGTTAAAGTTAGCTAGGTCCGGAACGCCCTTTTAGTTACAACGTAATAACCATAATCTGTACGTATAAAAAATAATTAAACGGGCTTTTTTTATATTAAGTTATTTTTAAAAGGCTTATAATAAAATGTTATATATAATAATTACGTTATTATAACTAAAAGGGCGTTCCGAACGGAAAGTTTATTAATAACTAAAATTTTAACTTATTTTTTTAATATTTTTCTTAATTTAACCTTAATTAAAAAGTTATATATATAATTAAAAACTAACCGTAAAATTATTAATCAGTTATCGTGTTCGAAGATACTGGGTATAGTATCTATCGTGCAAATTACATCGTGTAATAATGTTCTGTGTATTTAGCTCAGCCTGGAAAATAAGGCTTGAACCTATTCGACCTTGCATATAATTAAAACCCCTTTTTAAAGTTATATATATAAAAAAAGTTCTTTTATTAAATATTTTATCGTTATTATATTTATAAGTTTTTCAAATAAATTTTCGAAAATTTATATAGGAATGCCGATATAACGCCTAATATTTTGCACCGTACTATCAGGCCCTATTTTTAAGGTTCGTGATTTTATGGGTCTTTTTATAGGTCGGTACTTAGAGCTACATGTTTTTGGAACTAGCTACGGCTGCGCCGTAAGCGCAGCCACAACCTCAAAAATAGGGCCTGATTTTAATAAGGGAAGGCCTAACTAATTAATTACATAGTAACGTATTAAATATTAATAATTTATTTAAATACAGTAATCTAGATTATATTAAACTTTTTAATTTCTTTAAATCTATATTACGTAATATTTCCATATTAGTAGGCCGACTGTCATTTTACGGCTGAGCTTACCTGGTTATAACATAGAGAATATAAAAACATTAAAAAGTTGGTTAAAATTTAAGTCGAAAACTGGAAAATAAAGCATCCTTATACGTTTAATATACGGCGTCCCAATACACAGAGTGCGTACCAGTATAATAGATACGGACAAATTCGGAAACGTCAGAAACGAAATACTCTTAAATGATAAGTCCTTTATCCCTAACATGAAGTTTAAATACATAGGATAGTTATTAAGGGTAATCCCTTTAAAGTTCACGTCCTCAGTCAGCATCGAATTACGAAACCAGAAGGCGCGACCAAAATCATCGACAAGGGACTCATTTAGCATGAAGAGGTCCTCCAGTACGAAAGATACGATACAGGGTGTCGATTTAGCATTTCGGACGTATACTCAAAGAAATAGGAGAAGCAAGGCCCCTTATCCTGCTGTCGCAAGCACCTCCTTAGGAAGAGAAAACTGAGAACCGAACCGCTTGAGCAAGAGTTGCCCGACTGTTTCCTTGTTTGGATCGTTCGGGTTCAACGGATTGGTCGCACCAAAGTCGCCATGCCAAAAGGTGGCACATGAAAGCCTTTCGGTATCACCCTTATTGATGACCCGGTGCTTCGCACTTTTATACTGGCCTCCAGACCACTTCTTAATCATGTCCCCGCAGTTGATGACATACACGTCTTCCATAGCTGAGACCGCCAACCATTCCCCCTTGCCCTCGTGCCACACCTCCAGGCCCTCCTTGCCGGGCTGCTGAAGTAAGACTGTGACGCCGCCGAAGTCGGTGTGAGCCCCGACACCGAACTGGCCGGCACGAGTCTCGCTGAGCGGAGGGTAGCGAATCATTTTCATCATGATGATGGGCCTCTTCGTGAAGCCTTCCATGAGTTTCGTCGTGTAACCGAGACCTTGAAGCAGGATCTCCCAGATGATCCTACCAAGGGTGGACGTCTGTTCGTAGTGGTCCCAGACAGGGCCGTGGAACTTGTCTTCCGGGAGGTCGGGCCAAAGATTCGGGCCGTGGAAGCCCGGAGGCTCCACGACCGGATCCTCTCGCCCGATGTAGAAGGACTTGTTGACTGAGGTTAGAGCAACACAATTTAATGAATCCAAGGAGACGCGTACCTCTTTCGAGTCAGGCAGGGCATCTCCCTCCCGAAGCGAATCACCAGATGCTTCATATCCTCGGCGGCAGGGGTTCTTTAGGAATGACAGCTTGACCTTCTCCTCCTTGGGCATACTAAAGAAGTTGCCGAGGCTTCGAATCAACTCCTGCTGTGTGCTCAGAGGCACGCCATGGCCTTTGACCAGGAAGAAGCCGTACTGCCCACATGCTTCCCGCACCTGTGCAATGACTTTGTCTTTATCTTCTGGCGACTCTGGGGAGATGTATCCACTTAGGTCAATGATTGGAAGCACAAGGTCGTCGGCCGACATGGTGATTGTTCTGTCGAGTGAAAATCTTATATTGAGGGGTGACAGAAAACATCGAGCGAAGCTACGAAAAGAACGTCTGGGTCTCGCTGCGTTGCTATTTCTATATATCATCCCCCCTCCTCCTCTTAACCCAGGCGCAGGTGAGAGGGGTGTACGTCTCGTTCGAGGGGATACCCCCGACGTTGTCAAAGTACAAAATCAATACATCGACACATGCATCCAATTCAGAGGGTTTTAGTCAGTATCCGGCACTTAAACGTAAGACATGTCTGTACGGAGAAATAAAACCCGTCGAGTGAGCTTGGCATCTATTTCGCAGCTAACCATTCGGCGGTGTTTCATCCTCGGCGATTTTTATGCACGTTTTCGGCTATGCGGTTCCATTCCGTAGAGTACAAAAAAAATCATTCTCACGTGATTACTTTCATAGCAAGCCAGCCTAGTACAATGTCCTTATTCCCTTTGGAAAATGCATTTCTTCAATTACTAGGGGCGCATCGGGCAGGGCCGATATGTGACCGGCTTAGTATATCCCCTTAAACTGAGAATACGCCGACGAGTCCATTCGGGGCTTTTTGGCGCAGTCACACATCGCGTTCGGCACCATCATGGAACGCGTTACATACTGTATAAATCCTAGCCGAGATTTCAATCTAATCATGATTGGTCATGGGAGGCACCATTCACGTCGGCGGCTCAGGGCTTTATGAAAAGGTGATGTCGGTTGATAAGAAAGAGTCTGGACAGCTAGTGTAGAAACAGAAGCATCGAGTCTTCCTTAACTTCTCCTTCAAGTTCCACAATCGCCAGTATGCACGTACTCATCGTCGGAGGAGGTCTCGGTGGGCTCAGCCTGGCCCAGTGCTTCCGGAAGCAAGGCATTTCGTTTGAGATCTTCGAGCGCGACATAAACCCGGACTCGCGCTTCCAGGGATGGGCCATCGCCATCCACAGGTGCCAATCTACCCGCTATCAGTCCAAATGGCGGCACTGACACACCTCATAGCATAATAGACGAGCTTGCACAGGCTTTCCCAGCGGACATGCCCGACTTGAAAGAGGCGACAGACCATCTGGCACCTCTGGACCTCCCAGCCCAGATTGGCTTGTACTTTCCTGGAAGAGAGGGTCGTCTCGGCGTTCAGGTTCGTTTGTTCGGCTCACTTGGGCCTACAAGTCTTCACTATACGACCCAGATACTTACCTGATCACGGAACAGAGCACCCCTGAAGCACCCATCGTCCGCGCAGAGCGCCGTCGCCTCCGCGACTGGTTGGCGACAAACCTTCCCATTCAATGGGGGAAACGTGTCACACGTGTTGAGCATGATGACGAGGGTGTTTCGGTCTATTTTGACGATGGCACAAATGCCAAGGGGGACATTCTCGTTGGGGCTGATGGAATCAATAGCGTCGGTAGGTCATCAACCAAGAAAGTCCTTAGATCCTCCCTGGCTATGGCCTTCAGTAGCCCTATAAAGTCTACAGTGGTCGTTCATTTCTCTTACTAACTTGGAGAACTAAGTGCGCGAGCATTTGCTCCAACGTTCCAGCAATGACCTGCTCAAGCTCGTCCCTATCGCCGCCATTGTTGGCGAGGTGACCTTGTCGGGAGAGGCCTTCAAGCACCAGCTCGAGCTCGGCCACAGCGCCTATATATTCGTGAAGCCAGACCTAGGCTTCTGGAACTTCGGCGGGCTGCATCACGTTCTTCCCGACGGCGTATCCGGGCGGCACTACTGGATGTTCATGCAGCGAGACCCGGACGTTGCGAGCCCCGACCACTGGCTTCAGACGGCGACCCAGCAGGAGAAGCTGGACCACGTTATGAAGGCCGTGGCCAAGCTGCCGCCCAAGTTCCGGGAGATCTTCGAGCTGACGCCAGTCGGCGGCATCAAGAAGGAATCGCACATCTGGCGCGACCTCGAGCTCAATAGCCTGCCGGCTGGTCGGGTTATCCTGATGGGCGATGCGGCGCATACCATGACGCCTTTCCGGGGCGAGGGTGGCTACCATACCTTGATCGATGCGATGAAACTTTCCAAGATCCTAGGCCAGCTTGATGTCAAGGACATCCGGGCTGTGAGAGCTGCCGTCACTGAATACAATACCGAAATGCTGGAGAGGGGCTCAGAGGCGGTTCGAAATTCGAGGAACGAGCAACCGGCCAGATCGGCGAACCAGGATGTGAAGCCGCTACCTGAGGAGCAGATTGTATTGAAGGTGAAGGCTGTTGCCTAAGGCGGAGGCTCTTCTGGAAAGGAAACATAGGAGAAATTTGTCAGACACAGCTGAAGGCTAAGTCCTTCCTCCCAGCCTTGGCTTAGTTAAAGGCAGCCACTAGTGGAGGTTGCTTTTAGCATCTCCGGTACAGCTTTTTCGTTGTTACAGTTATTTTTAAAGCACTGTTATTCGTGCAGTATACAAATCATTATCTATGCAGTATATCCGCCTTTAAAAATATAATTATTAAGTACGTATATTACCTATTGAAATATTAATTAACTTATAATATTAGTTATTTTAAAAACATTAAACCTGTTTTAATAAATATTATCTTTAACTTTACAGAAAAACTTAATAGATTTTTAAAAAAAAATTTAATTAATATTATAATTATCTTTATATTAAAACAATTAAATAACTGTAACGTATTACATAAGCAAGTCGTGCATATAAGCAAGTCGCGCAGTGAGATGTACATTTAATAAAATACTTTATAACTTTACGAAAACGCTATATATTTCGATATAATTTAATAAATTAGTTTATAACAAAATTCTTTAAAAATTAACAAAGTTGCGTTCGAAGCTAACTTATTTTAGTAATTATATAGATTTATTTCTTTATTTTAAATATAATAATTTATCTTTTAATAATAAAGCTAATATTATATAAAAACTTTTAATATTTTATAGACGGTTTTAAAAGTTTATATTATACATAAAAGTATTTTTTCTTAATTTTCAAATTATTTATTTTCGGTGATATTAAAAAGCTGGATTTAATTTAAAGGGTAAAAGGTAAATTTCCTTATATTTTACGAAATCTTAATTCCGAAATTTTGCCGATTTTAGTATACGTACTTTACGTTATATTAAAAAAGATAATTAAGTTTTAAAAAGTTTATATAAAAGTTAAAAGTTATATTAAAATTTGTTTCTTTTATAAAATAAGCAAATCTTAAAGTATTTAAACCGGGTTTTAAAAACATATATTAAATCTAAGACAAAGAATAATATTATTTTGAAATCCGTTTCAAAATCGGTTAAGAAATGGTTGTTTTATAATTATTTGAATTAAAGTAAAGCAGATTACGTACAAACCGCGCAACTCGCTTGTATGCGCGATTCACTTGTGTCCTACGTTAGATAAAATCAGAATATAATATCTATAAAAATTTATAACAAATTCGAAAAAGTTTATTTTATTATTTACAGATTCAAAAAATAGTTTTTTAAATATATCGATTTATAAAATTATATCTGCTAGAGGGTGACAAGGCGTTAGTTGCAACAATTTTTCTAAAGATGAGTGGCGCTTAATTTTTATACGCCTATATCACCTAATTAATTTTCGCAGGAAAAGCTACCTTTTACTACACCTATTCTGCATTGTGATATAAATATTTATACCGATTATTATTACAAATTGCGACATTATATTCGGCGTAACGAAACGTTTTTTTATCGGGCTAACTGCCGATTTATAACATTATTATCTGCAATTTAAAGCTTTATTCGCCGCGTACCACGATAAAAATGCCTTAAACAAATCTAATACCTTAAAACGGATTCTTCTAAAACTTTATAATATAAATTAATAAGGATTTTTATATTATTAATACGAAAAGTATTCCTTAAAGCTTTCTGTCGACCGTTAAGAAACTATCCGAATATTAAAGGTTTTTATAAACAAATATTTTACGAAAAGGCGTAAAGTTTTTATTATAAAATTAATATAATAATATTTTTAAAAAAGGAAAAGAAAAAGATAATAAAAGAAACATAGCTAATAACGATTAGAAATAGTTATCGTAAAAAGATTAAAATTAAAAAACGGAAGTATAGCGTTTACGGCAAGCCCGAATATAATACGCGTATTTATAAAAAAGATATAAAAACGAGTAGCAAAAAGAAAAACAAAAAATAAACGATTAATTTAAATTTAACGTTATAAAAAGCAAAATCCGCGCCACTTACTTATATATATAACTTGCTTATATTATACGTTGATTTATTAAATAATAAAATAATAATAAAATATAATTATATAATATTTTAAAAGATTTGTTAACTATATAAGGTCGAATAGGTTTAAACCTTATTTTCCGGGCTCAGCTATATATATAAAGAATTATTATACAATATAATTTATATAACGTATTATATAAGCTTGCGAACTAAACAAGTTTACAAGCCATTTTTATTAATATTTCGACTACGTAATTTTAATTATTAACTTCTTAGCACTAATAATATAAAACGTTTTATAAAAGAAATTAGGATAAATTTAGTTAAAATTAGGTGACTTTAGAGTTTGTGGGTAACCTACATAGCACCCCAGCTACCCATATACACTTATAACTTTGATAATTTATAACAATTCGAATATTAAAGCTATTAATAATTGGCAAAGTAATATTAGATGTCTTGAATCTAATATTTAGTATTTAGTATACCACTCCTTGGCCTTGCGCAGAGCTCGCAAGCAGTTAGACATACTGCGAACTAGGTTACCTATTAAGCCCTAGGGGACCGCCTACCACGCCTTTCGAATCCATTTTTTTAGCTGTTCTCTATCCGCTTCGTTATTCTTTATAAAGTATATTTCGGGATATCTTTTATACAGTATCGACTTTATCACCCGCTATACGTATTTAATAAGATTTATATCAAGCTTATAAGCAGGCTATTCGATAACGTATATTCCGTACCTTTCGAATTATTTTTACGGAACCTATAATTTATATATTTTAGCGTTATTCTATTGAAATAACTATCTCAATTGATAATATAAGAAAACTCTTTTTTTAAAAGCTTTAATATATTATTACGATATTTAAACGTCTGTAATTAGTTATATTAATTATTCGGCAGTTAAACCTTTTTTTAGGAAGTTATTAAATTTATTCGAAAATATTTAAAATATCGAAAACGATTAAATATTTATCCGTAAATATCGCCTGGAAATAATTTATAAGTAAAACGATTAACAGCTTAACTTTAATTATACGTACCCTTATCAAAAAAAAAAGTTTTTACGCCTTTAAATATAATAAAAAGGGTTTTTTTTTTTAAAAAAAATACTGCTTTCGTCGATAAAAATTTTTTAAACAACTTCTAATGGTATAAATTTACGTTATTAAAAAGTTTACGGAACGTCCGGCGTAATATATCTTTATCTAACAGCAATTTAACTTTTTTTATAAAATAACTTAATAAACTTGGGGTAATTTTCGAATAAAACGAATAATTATACGTTTTTTCCGTTTATTAAAAACCGGCTTACGGCCCGAATAAAGTCTGTCGTTAAAAGATTAAATTTTTTTACCGCTTTATAATATAGGCGATAATATTAATGTAACAATTATACCGCTTCGTTAAGACCGCATACCTTTTACTACCTAAAACTTCCGTCGTAATTACCGCATGCTTTTCCGGAAATAACGGTTGATTTCGCCGTTTTCCGCGCTTTAAGGCACGCCCAAACTTTGTACGAAGCATTTCCTCCATAATATAATTATTAAAAAGGAAAAGGGTGAATAGTTAAAGAGTTATCACGTTAAAACGCGTTAAGCATTAACTAAGTGGGAAACCTATAAAGTTTAAAGTTACCTAATTTTATTTAGGCTAAAAAATAAAAACAAAAATTAACGTTAATCAAAAAAAAAAGCCATTATCGAAAAGGTTTTTAACTTAACTACGTAAACTTTTTTTATTCGATTCTAATAAATTAAAAGTAAAACTAATATATATTTAACTTAACGGGTTATAACATACGTTAAAATTAATTAAATATCGAATTTTATTAAACGGCGAAATATGTTTTAAATACGTTTAAATCGAAATCATAATTACTAATAAATTTTATATGAAAATTTAAAAACTTTTTATAAATAATTCGAACTTATTCGGATTATAATCGCAAATATCATATTATAAAAAAGAATATTTATAAATTCGACGAAATTAAATTTTTAATAAAAACATTCATAACAAGAAACGTAAAAATTACTAATATCAAAAAACGTAAAAAATTATAAAATCGTAAAAAGAAATTTATAAAAAAAATTTAAAAAAAGTTATAAAAAAATATTATACCGCTATTTGTTATTATGACGGAAAAGGATTATTTTAAATCTTAATACCGTAATAATTTATTATTAATAACTAAATAAGGAATACAATAAGTTTGAAATAAATCTAGCATTTTAATAAATATATTCGAATATATACGAAAAGTTTAAAACGTTTACTTATTTTCGACAGCTATAAAAGTTACTATTCGATAAAATTTAGAAAATATTACGTAAATTACGATATTATTACGCTTTATATAGCTGTGTATTTTTCGTATCAACTTTAATTTTTTAACGTATCTTATTTTTATTTATTTTTAAAACGTATTTATTCGTAACATATCGAAAACTTAATATAACGTTATTATATCTATATTATCAAAAAGATTTCGCCGATTATTACGACGTATTTAAAATTACTATAACGTTCGATAATATTAAATCTGGATTTACGAAAGTTAGTTTTATTTTATTTGATCTTAATACCGATTTTTTCGAATTATATTTTATTAATTACACCTATACTAACTGTTTCTTTTTTAACCTCTAGTAGTTTTATTTTACCCCCCGCGAAAACCCTCAAAAATATCCGTAAAATAATAATACAAGAATAATATTTGCAAAAAATAAAACAAAAAAAATAAAAAGAATAAAAAATCAAAAAGATTTATTAAAATAATTCGCTAACAGAAATATTTAAATCGGTTAATCTGATAACGAAAAGTAATATATTTTTATTATATAAAACTGCTTTTGTCGGAAAAAGAATTATTAAATTACGCAAAATGAATTATATTTTAAACAAACGTTACAAAATTGAGAATAAACGTTTTCAAAAAGAAAAAAGAATTATTATATAAAAAGAACAAATTCTTTTAACTTAAAAAAAAGTAATAAAAATTGCAGTTAAAAATAACGGGAAAAGATTGTTATAAAAAGGATTTAAAAGCAAGAAATAGAAATATAAGGTTTGTAACAAGCTTAAACATAATGCGCGTACTTATATAAAATTTATAAATACGTTTAGCAAAAACAAATCCAATTAATTTAAATTAATACGATATATTATCATTAAATTATTTAAATTTGTTATTATAAGATGTTAAAAAACGGCTCGTAAGCTTATATAAAATATTATGCTATTATAACGAACTTGTTATATATTCACCTGGAGGTATGAGCAGTATTCGAAATGAGGTCTTGATTTATAGGTAATAATAATATAATAAATAATTCGGGAGTTTGTTCGTTAAAGAGATTTACGTATTCTTTCTTTAATTAAAAAACGATATCTTTAATTAAAAGCTTAAATTAATAACTAAGGAGCAAAATTAAATAGGTATTATTTATATAAGAAACCGTTCGTTATATATCCATTTTATTTAAGTAAGTTTGTTGTAGATCTGTATAATTAATGTGATCTGGTCCAGATTACTTAGATTACCTAGATTACCTTGATCTTGGCGGGGAAAGCCAAGCTTTCTCTTATCCGAAGATCAGCCGCGCAAGGCTCGTACCAGGCTCTAAGGGCAGGTTCTCCAAGGACAGGAACCCCTATTCCTATACTGTAAAGTTATTAAGTAATATATTATTAATAAATAACGATAAAAAAGTTTTTGTTAAATAAATTTTGTTTATTAACGTATTTTAATTAAAACTTCGTAATACTTTTATTTATTTATTTATCCTAATTAAAATATTTAAAAATTACATCGTACGTAACAATTTCGAATTCGGCGACAGTTTACCGAAAGTATATATATTTTATAAATTTAATAATTTGCGTCCTTAAAAAAAGGATTTTTGATTAAAGTATTGCTAGTAATTTCGTATATATTAAATACTTTTTTAAAAGTAGTTCGTTTTTAATACGTAATTTTTCTAAGAATAACGCAAATATATAAGTATTACATATAAAAAGGATAAAAGATTTAAATAAAAAAGCTTTAACAATTTTTAATACAATTACGTTACTTTATACAAAAATTAATAGTTTATTATTAAAATTATTTACGTTATATATATTTTGTTTATATTTTTACGTTTATAAAAACATATAAATTTAAAAAAAAAGATATTATTTATATATAAAATAAAGCGAATATAAAAAAGTTGACAATTCTTTTTTTAAATCAATTATTTTAATTTAATTAACTATTTTTTTCTAAATGTAATTAGTTATTTTTTAATTTTTATAAATAAAATAAAAGCGATTTAAAAATTAAAAGGATTATTTTCTTTTAAATTTATATATTATTATAGAATTTCGATAAACCTTATAAATATCTTAATAATACTTCCGTTTTCGTTAATTATATTTAACTAAATTAAACGGTGTTTGTTATACAGTATACGTTTTAATAAAGAGAAGTTACGAGCTTTTGTTTATTATATTTATAAAATATATTAATAAAATTAAAAAATAAAGTTCGGATAATGTTAATTAAGAATTAATAGACAATATTAAGTTATATTAAATATTATTATAACGTCTAATAAAATTATTTTTTTGTGATATTAATTAAAACGGAATATAAATTATTTTAACTTCTTTTCGAGATATAGTTATAATAATATGTAAAGACGATAATAATATTTCGTATAACCGTATTATAATAAAACGTTATATTTTAAATTTGGTTTTAAATATTAAACTTATCTTATTAAAATTTAATATCGTTTTATTATATTTAGTCGTAAAATCTAATTTTTATATTATTAATAAGCATATAATAACTTTATTTTAACGTTATTTAACGTATAATAATTACTATAAACCTTTTTTTATATATCGATTTTATTTCGTAATATACTTAAAAAATAAAAACTTATTTAATAAATAAGTTAAATAATTAACTTTAATTTTAAAAAGCACTTTAATTATAATAATTAAAACTATAAAAACGAATACCTAAAACTATCCATATCTTAATTATTATAAAGCCGTTTCGTCTTTAATTTCATTTTATATAAGAGATATCTTTTTTAAATATATAATTATTTAGTATAAAGTATAACTTAATTAAAAATTAACTTATTAATAAACAGTTAACCATTGTTTAAAATAGTATAAATTATATTAATATTACATTTTAAGCTTTTTAACGAATAATAAAATTTAGGTCTTTGTACGAAAGTTATAAACTTATTTTTTGATAATTTATAATACGTTAATTAAACGATAAACGTAAGATATCAAATCGTTAAATTGGATAAAATTAATATAGAGAATTTGATTGCGAATAAGGTTTTGAAATTTTATATTTAGTTATTAGTTCTATTTAAAATATTATTATACGTATACGTATATTTTTTTTAAAAAAAGTTCTACGATAAAATAAAAACAATTAGATTTATAATATTTAAAAAGAGAATAAAATAATATAATATATTTAAACTTTAATTAATGATTTTTAATAATTAAAAATAATAAATAGATTAAAATTAAAATTAAAATAAAATTAATAACGTCCTATATAAGTATTCCGGACGTATAAGTACTTCGGACGATTTTTAGCATTTCGTAATAATATATTCAAATTAATCGGATTTTTTTTTCGCTAAACGTTTTTATAACTTTTTTATAAGTACGCGTATTATATCCGGGTTTGTTATAAACGCCATATTTTCGTTCCTTCTTTTTAACCTTTTTATACCGACTTTTTTTAGTTATTATTAGCTGCATTTTTTTTAATCCCTTTTTTTCGGGTTAAAAAAATTTGATTTCTTTGTATAATATATATTTCTATTTTTCAAAAACTTTTATTTTTGGTTTTGCGACGTTTGTTTAAAATATAGTTTGTTTTACGTAATTAAAAAAAGAATTTCCGGAAAAAATAATTTTATATAATAATAATATTAAACTTTTTATTACAAAATTAACCGATTCGAATATTTTTGCTCGCAAATTATTTTAATAAATTTTCTTTTATAAATATCGTTTTTATTCTATTATTTTACGAATATCTTTAAGAGTTTTTACGAAAGGTAAAATGAAATCGGCAAAGGTTAACGAGAAAACGCTCGGCGTAGATATAATTAAGGAAACTTTTAATTTGAAAAAAACGTTATTAGGATTAAATAAAATAAGACCAGTTTTCGCAAATCCAGATTTAATATTATCGAACGTTATAGTAATTTGGAATACGATATCTGCTTAGGAGCGACAAGGCGTTAGCTACAACAATTTTTTAGCGAGTTCTAGGCCGAAAACGGAAACTAAGCGTACTATGGCCGGGTAGAAAGCTCACTAAAGCTTTTCCTACGGAAGCTGATTGGGTTAATGTGGCGAATAAGAAAAGAGTGCTATCTCTCTTTAAAAAAAATTGTTGCAGCTAACGCTTTGTTGCCCCTAAGCAGATAAAACCCGGCGAAAAAATCTTTTTTGGTAATATAAGTATAATAGCATTATATTAAGTTTTCGATATATCGTAAATAAACGCGTTTTAAAATAAATAAAAATACATTAAAAGGTTAAAGCTAATACGAAAAATATGCGAGTATATAAAACGTAATAATATTATTATTAATATAATATTTTTGGAATTTAATCGAATAATAATTTTTATAGTCGTCGAAAAAAAACCTTTCGAGTTTTTCGTACGCGTACGAATATATTTATTAAAATGCTGAATTTATTCGAAACTTGATTTATTTGTTATTTAATTATTATTATTTAATTCGATTTTTTAATCGGTTATTAATAATAAATTATTACGGTATTAAAGTTTTTAAAAAATTATTATAATAATAAATAACGGTATAATTTAACTTTAAAAATTAATAACTAAATTTTTTTTATTACGTATATTTAAGTTTTCTATATTTTTCGATATTAATAATTCTTATATTGGTTATTATAAAAAACTTTATTAAATTTTAATTTGTCGAAATTATAAATATTTTTTAATACCGTATTTCGCGATTATAATTCGAATAAATTCGAATTATTTATGAAATGTTTTTAAATTCTCCTATTAAATCCGTTAACAATCGAATTTTTATTTTAAAGACGTTTAAAAAGGTTTTAACTGTTTAATAAAATTTGACGTTTAATTAATTCCGATACGTTTTATAATACGTTAAATAAATAGTATATTAGTTATATTTTTAACGTATTTAGGTCGAAAATTTAATCGAATTTTTTTTTTTAGTTAGCGTTAATTTTCGCGATTTGAATATAGAATTATTATAAAAAGATATACCGGTATATCGGTTATATAAAGTAAAGTTTATAACTTTATATATAAAATTAAATATTACATAATTAAGTTTCAGGTTTCGTTTTTTAACTTAAACGGTTAAGTTTATTTTTGCTTTTTTTATAAGTCGTTTTATATTATTAATATTAAAAAATAATTAATTAAACTTTGATAATTAAAATATATTAAAAACCGTTCGAAATATTTCTACGTTTAAAGTATATAGATAATACGTTAACAAATTATAATATAAAGAATTATATAAATAAAATATAATTACAAGTAACGTTTTATATATACAAGCGAGATATACGAGCAAGCGAAACACTTTTTAACATTTCCCAACAATATACCTAAATAACTTAATTATAACACCTTAAATTAATTCAAATTAATCGAATGTTTTTTTGCTAACTGTATTTATAACTTCTTAATAAATGTATGCATTATATTAAGGCTTATTATAAACGTTATATTGTTATTTCTTCCTGTTAACCCGTATATAATTTACCTTACTAAAATCAGGCCCTATTTTTGAGGTTGTAGCTGCGCCTACGGCGTAGCCGTAGCTAGTTCCAAAAACATGTAGCTTTAAGTACCGACCCACAAAAAGACCCACAGAAATCACGAACCTCAAAATAGGGCCTAATGGTACGATATAAAATATTAGGCACCATATTAGCATTTCCATATAAATTTTCGAAAATTTATTTTAAAAACTTATAAATATAATAACGATAAAATATTTAATAAAAAAAACTTTTTATTTTATATATAACTTTAAAAGAGTTTTTTAATTATATATATAACTTTTCGATCGGGGCTAAATTAATAAAAATATTAAAAAAATAAGTTAAAATTCTGGTTATTGGCAAACCTTTTATTCGAAACGCTTTTTTAACTGTAATGACGTAATTACCATATATAACATTTTGCCATAAGCTTTTCAAAGGTTATTTAATATAAAAAAAACCCGTCTAGTTATTTTTTTACCCGTAGGATTATGGTTATTATGTCGCAGTTAGGAAGGCGTTCCGGACCTGGCTGACCTTAACCTTTTTATGGCTGCGACGTAACAACCATAACTCGTACGGCCCAAAAAATTAATATACGGACTTTCCCTATATAAAATATACTAGGGAAACCCGGTACATAATAACGGGACCGATAGTTATGCTATCGCAGCCATAAGAGCGTTCCGGACCTGGCTAACCCTAACCTTTTTATGGCTGCGACGTAACAACCATAACCCGTACGGCCCAAAAAATTGATATACGGACTTTCCCTATATAGAATATATTAAGGAAGCCCGGTACATAATAACGGGGCCGATGGTTATGCTGTTGCAGCCATAAGGGCGTTCCGGACCTGGCTGACCCTAACCTTCTTATGGTTGCGACGTAATAATCATAACCTGTACGGCCGAAAAAATTAATATACGGACTTTTCCCATACAGAATATACTAGGGAAGCCCGGTGCATAATGACGCGACCGATAGTTATGCTGTCGCAGCCATGAGAACTTTGCGATCGCCCATTTCCCAGATCTAAACATGGCTATATTAGCTGCAATTGCCGTCGAAAAGAATTGAAAAAATTCCTATATAGATACTAGCTTTCATTGGACGCGTATATAAAGTTATAAACTTATCGGGCTTAATTTGGTTACGTAACTTTAAATTTTTGGATTATTTTGGTAACGATACCGAAAACGAAACCCATTTTCTGAAACTAATACTTAGGCCTCGCTGGCTCGTTACGGAAATATGGGATTTGATTGGTTAATCTTTAGCGTGATATAACAGTACATTAAAAAAAATTAGAAACAAGCCAGCAGAGGCCTGAGCTAGCTGAGGCAATATATAATCGATTAGTTTTTAACGCGTTTAAGTTAATATTACTTTTATTTCGTACGAATAAAAACTAACTAATAGAAAACCTATTATCTATCGAATACTTAATTCAAATATGTAAGCCCTTTTATTTAAATACAAAACGTTAAAAGTATATATATCGTAAAACGTATTAAAAGGCGGATTTAAAAGTACGTCGTAAAAGGGAATACGGAGCGTATTAAGATATTTTAAAACGTATCGTAAAACGTATAGCAGAGCGTATCAGGCTTAATTTCGTAATAACTTAAAACTTACGTAATACACGCTTAAAATAAACGTTTTTAAAAAAAAATTACTTGTTATATAAAATAAACAAATTTCTTTTAGGTAGCAAAAAGGTTATAGTAAAAAATTAATGTTAATAACTGTTAAAAATAGTCGGTTATATACGGGTTAGCAGAAGGAAATAATAATATAGCGTCCGTAATAAATTTTAATATAATACGTGCATTTGTTAAAAAGCTATAAATATAGTTAGTAAAAAAGTATTCGATTAATTTGAATTAATTTAAGGTATTATAGTTAAGTTATTAAGGTATATTATTAAAAAGTGCCAAAAAGTGTCTCGTTTGTTCGTATATTTCGTTCGTATATATGGAACGTTAATGTTAAATTATTGAATTATTATAAACTTTCGTTTTTTCAAAGAAATAAATATAATAAACGAAATTTACTTTTTGAAATTAATACTTAGGCCTCGCCAGTTCGTTATGGGGATTTGGGATTGGATTGGTTAATTTTTAGCGTTATAGAGCGGCACTTAAGTGACTTTGAAAAAGAACCAGCGAGGCCCTGAGCTAGCTGAGGTAAGTTTCGTACAACTTTAACTCAGGCCTTTCTAGCTTGTTACGGGAAAATGTGATTTGATTAGTTATTTTCTAGCGTGATGCAGCAGTACATTTAGAGAACGAGCCAGAGAGGCCTGAGCTAGCTGAGGCAAGGCCTCCGGGCGTGCCGTGCTTAGGCGCGGACGAGGACTTCTAAAGCCATTCGGGTGTACTGGCCAACCAGTCGCGACCAAAGGCACCGGGGTTCGAATCATCCGCAAAGTCATCGGAAATTTGGAACCTGGCAGGCCTTGAGAGTCGTCGAGGCAGTGAGCCTACGTGGCGCTTTCAAGGCAGAGTACCTTCCCATTCGTGCCTAGCTACAAATCCGTTTGGGCACTCGATATTGCAATAGCTTGGGTGGGGTCTATTCGCACTTGGCATGTCTGATCTGCGATTGATCGACGGTGCAGTAGCTTAAACGCACTTTATCCTTTGGGGTCTAACGCGCCTAAGCCAACAGATCTGCAGCGCGTGTCGCCGAGAGATCGCCAAAGGGGTGTATAGTAAACACCACCTAGAGGGATCAGTCACACCACCTACAATTTGTTTACTTTATTAAAATCAGACCCTTATTTTCGACGTTGTGACTGCGCCTGCGGCGCAGCTGTAGCTAAGGCTTTGAAAAAAACTGTAGCTTCAGATTGTCTCAGCTTAGTTCTCTGCTAACTCGTTCCACATTTTTTTCAAAGTTGCTTAATGTACTCCGCCAAGAAGCTAAAATTTAACCAATCAAATGCCGTGTCCGCGTAACGAGCCAGCGGGGCCTAGGTAGAGTTGTAGAAAAAAGAGTAGGTATAGTACTTTTTTAATAAAATTTTTTTTTTTTTAAGTTTTAAAAAAAACCTATTATATAACTAATTTGCCGTAAAAACAATCGGGGTTAAAGTTTTTACTCTTTTCTAGCCTATTTTAGCGCGCTCAAGTTTTTACTAGCTGTTTTTTTTAAAAAAAATTTTAATATATAATTATATTACGTTAAAAATTAATTAATTAAATTATATATCCCGTGTAACGAACTAATAAAGCCTAAATATTAAGTATTAAAATTAAGTTTAATTAATAAATTTATATTTAATTTTCTTAATATATTTAAATAAAAAATATTTATTATATAGTTAACTTATTTATGCTCAGTTAATATTTTGTTTACGCGTCGAATAAAAGTTAATATATTTATATATTAAGTTTTTAAATTTTCTTCGATAGCAATTATAATTAATATAATTAAATCTAAATTTAAAAAAATAATTACCTATAATATCTTTATTATTACGATAATATATTTATCGGTTACGTATTATATATCGAATTTCTTTAATATATTTCATATAGAAAAAATTTATATATTAATATTTTCGACTATATAAATTATAATTATTACGTCGCTGCTATAAAAAGATTAAAGCTAATAATCGTTAATTAAAATAACAATATTTTGTTAATTACAATAACATAATTATTATATATAAGATCGAATGAATTCAAGCTTTATTTTCTAAGCTGAGCTAAATATATAGAAAATTATTATACGATATAATTTGCACGATAAATACTATATTTAGTATCTTCGAATACGATAACTAATTAATAGTTTTCGCGGTTAAAATAGATTAATATCTTAGTTTTATAAAGCCTTACGTAATTATTATATATAATATTTTTTTTAAAGTTTTTTAAAAATAATTTTTAAAAAAAACCTATTTAGTTACTTTTTTTGCTCGTATAAGTTATAATTATTATGTCGTAATTATAAAAGCGTTTCGATTAAAATTATTTATTAAATAATTATTTATTATTAATATTTTTACCGAATAAACTTCGATTAAAAAGTTATATATACTATTAAAATCTTTTTAAAAGTTATTTATAACGGGAAATTTTTATTTTATTTTATTATAACTTTTTTATAAATCTTTTTTTATAGTTTTTAAAATTTATATAAAAGTTTATTAATTAAGTGTGAGGAGACGGGTGCAATTCGGGGTACTGTTGTTAGTTTGATTGATCTCTTTAGTTTCTATATGTTCTTATATGTGGAAAAGGTGTAGGAGAGCGAAGGTCTAGCTACGTATATACAAATAGTGGGGCTGACGCGCCCACCTCGCCGTTGCTTTAGGGACCTCCCTCCACCTTACCTCACTAAAATCAGACCCTATTTTTGAGGTTGTAGCTGCGCTTACGGCGCAGCCGTGGCTAGTTCCAAAAACATGTAGCTCTAAGTACCGACCCATAAAAAAACCCACAGAAATCACGAACTTTAAAAATAAGGTCTGATGGCACGGTGCAAAATATTAGGCGCTATATCGGATTCCCATACAAATTTTCGAAAATCTATTTTAAAAACTTATAAATATAATAATAATAAAATATTTTATAAAAAAAATATTTTATATACAGCTTTAAAAAGGTTTTTTAATTATATATATAACTTTTTAATTAAAGCTAAATTTGTCAGCAGTTACAGTAATCGAATGCAGGAATCTGGCGTAATTGCTCTGTGTTGGTTCTTTAAGTTCTGGGAAAGGACAAATCTAGTCCGTGGGCAATCGCCCTTACATACACGATTGGGTGACAAAGGATCATCAGTGGACAAAGGCTGTCCCAGGCAGCATTCTGCTGCCTAGCCTGAACAAAGCCCACCAGCCGGTAGTACCTAAAAGCACCAATTGCCGATACGCCCTTTTGCATTAGGTAATCGTAACTAGAAAATCCGAAAAGTTTAAAATTAAATTTAAAAATAACCAATCTATATAGGGATTAAACCTTAATTTCGTATTTTCTTAAATCCCAGGTTCCGTACGAACCGCTTAAAATCCGTTATATTAAGTAGCTTTATAAGCCCGTTTATAAAGTTATCTTTGCTTTTTACGTATTAAAAGTTAATATATTCTGCTTAAACTTTTTATCGTACGTAATAATATTTAATTTTAATATAACGTTTTTTTCGTAATATTTATATTTTTTTTATTTGCTTAAATGCTTTTATATTATTTTTTAAAATAAAAATAAAACCTTTAAGCATAAACCTTAATTTTATTAAAAAGTTTTTAATTTTTATTATTTTTATTATAATTATTTTTATACTTATATAATTTATTTTTATAATATATTTCGTAATAACGTTTTATAACTTTAAAATTTAAAATATGAACGTTTTAATTATAAAAAATACGTATTTTATAATAAACTTTATTAATTTTTAATTATCCGTAAAGTTTATATTTATTATTCCGAATAACTTTAAATTATTATATTTTTAATACGGGTAATTTCGTTTTAACTTTTTATACTAAAAAAATAAGTTTGCCGTACCGTTTAAATAATATAATAATTTTTTAATATATTTTTAGTATTTAAGTAATAAATTATTTATAAATCTAATTTAAATTAAAGTTATAAACGTTATATCCGGTTTATTAATATAATTTAAAAAATTAAATTTTTTTATTAAATTTATATATTTAAATATATTTTCTTTATTAACTTTATTTTCGTATTTAATAACGTATTTTAAATAATTTTTAATAAATAATATAAATTCTTTTCGTATTTCGTTTAACTTAATTAATTTTAATAACTTTTTAATAGATTGTTATTAATTTAATTTAATGTCGTTAATCGGTAAAAAACGGATAATTTATATATTTAAGTATTAATTTACGCTTTTTAAATTTTTAATAAAAATGTTTTTAACGATCTTTTTAATAACGTTTTAAAGTTATTATTTATTAATTCCGAAAAATAGGAAATTATTAATGTATAAAACGATTACGTACTTTATTTTAAGGTTATAATAAATCGTATTATCCGAAATTAATAAATATTTTTTTAATTTTGCAAATATTTTTTTAATTTTTTTTTGTTAAATAGTTCCGGTTTATTAACTTAATAACCTTTTTAAAGAAAAAACGGTACGTTTTTTTATTTTTTAAGTGCGTATCGAAATATTTTTTTAATATAAGGAATTATTTTATATAAATATTTCTTTAATTTATTATTTAAGTACGTAACGATAAAATTAATTTGGAATATATGTTAGTTAAGATAAGTAATTAAGGCCATTAATATTTTTTAATATATAGCTTTTGTAATATTTATTATTATTTTATTATAATTAATTCCTTTTTATTATATAAATCTTTTAGTATAAATATATATCTTATATTTATTTAGTTTTTTTATAAATATTTTTTTTAATACTTATTTAATATTAATAAGGTGTTTATAAGCTTTTCGTTAAAAGGTATAAATGTAAAGGTTTTATATAAAAAGTTTTTTTTAATTTCTGTAAAAATTATTTTAAATTATATTTTTCGTTTTAAGCCTTTTATAACTTTCTTTAAGGACGGGCCGTCGTTTATTGCTACAAATAACTTATAAATAATAGATAACTTGCCCAAGTTAATATTTTCCGAATTTTTAAAAATATTATTATATTTATTTTTTAGCATATTAATTATCTGTTGGTATTCGTAAATATTCCGGATAGCCTAATCGGCGTTTCCGTAACCTTTAAAGAAGTCGTCGTCGTTGACGTCTGGAACGAAATGGAAAATATATAAGCCTTTATCGCCTTTTTCGCCCTTTTGGGTTAAAGCTAACTTTAGTTCGTACATTAACTTAAGGGCTTCGTTTAAGGCCTCCAGTATATATAACTTAAAAATTATTTTTTTCGAGCGTCCCCTTTTACGTTTAACTTGCTTTGTTTCCTGGTTTATATCGTCCTTCGAAATAACGTTATCGTTCTTGTTCTTTATTCCGATGCTCTTTTACCTTTAACGGTATCTTAAACGTTTCTGTACGAGCTATAAAAGCGATCGAATAATATTTTTAAGGTTAGGAAACTTTTTTAATTTTTCCAGGTTTTTATAAACTGTAATATATAATATTATAAATAACTTACCGCCTTTTAGGAATCATATTTTATAATTATACGTCCTTTAATAATTTAATAATATACTTTTTATTTTACGGGTTATTAATTTTTTTAATTTAATTTTATAATTTTTATTAATTAAGATTATATACCTGCTACCGAAAATTCGAAGGTAATTATTATTAAGTTTATATAACTTATTAAGTTTAAATACGTTTTTAAAATATTTAATTAATATTATACTTTTTATTATAAATTATTTAATTTTATTAATTATATACGTTATAATTTTTATTATTAGATCTTAAAAGCATATCGGAATTTTTATTTAAGTTAAAATCGTACGAACTTCGTCCTATAAAAACTAGATACTTTTTTTCGTAATTCCGTTTTGGTATTGGTTATAAAAGCTGGAAATTATTAGTTTAATACCTTTAATTGCGTAAGACTTTTCGATAATCGATATACCGAATTTTTTACTGCTATTTAAACGTAATATTTTTATTTTTTTACTTTAACCTTTTGCGTTAAAAAGATCGTTTTTAAACGTTTAATTATTCGTATAATATAAACGTATAAACTTTATTATATTTCGTTTTTGGTTTTAAACGAATAATCCTTTTTATAACGCGATAAATTATTTATAATAAAACCGAAATAATTATTATTTTTAATGTTAACGGGTTTGACTAAGTTTATATTATACCAAATAATTTTTTTTTATATATTACCTCCGTCGTTATAAGTTTGTAAATAAAATTTTTGGTACTTTTCTTTCGTTATACGTTATATAAGGTAACGTTTTTATTTCGTTAAGGTTTAAATTTATTCCCGTAAACCTTTTAATAATTCAAATTAGTTGTTTTATATTGGAATAACAAAAATAGCGGTGCTAGAAAATAAATTTTTTTATTATTTCGTCCGTTATGCGAACTTTTTTATTTTTAAAAGCATTAATAAGTACCCTTTTTAGATTACCGTCGTTTTTACCAAATGCTTACTTTAATACGTATCCTTATTAATAATTTTTATCGTTTATTAATTCCGAGGCCTTAATAATAAGTTCCGGCTTTTTATAAAGTTATAAAAAAAAACCTTTTTAAAGTACGTTAATTATTATTAACTAAAACCCGTTAAGGTTTATCAAGGTGTTTTTATTTAGGTAACCTCTTTTTTTATAATATATTTTTCTAGAAACTACTTTTAAAAGGAAGTTGTTAATATATAATATATACTTTATTATAATTTCGTTATTCTTTTTACGAAGCTTTTTTAAGGGCCACTTTATTATTTTAACGGCAATAGCGATAATAGGTCCTTTACCTGTTATAATATAGATTCCTTTATTTTGATATTTAGGATCGAATTCTCGAAATTTTTAATATTATTCGTAATATTAACGTTCGCTTTTAAGTTTCAAAATAACTTGTTTTTATTATCCTTTATAAATAAATGGATATATAATAGCATGGCATTGCCTATAATAACTGTCTTAAGGCTTTTAACCGCTATAGCCTTAAAGCATTCAGCTACTATAGTTACCTTTTAAAACGTTTTTCCAGCGTTATCTATAACGGTCGTTTTAAGGCTTTCGATTATTAAAGCTTTAAGGCAATTAATTACTATAACCATTATTTTAAGGTGTTTAGGCGTTATAATTTTAATAATATTAATTATTATAATTAATTCCTAAATCACCTTATCGTACTATTATATAAGGTTTTAAAGTTATTATTTATTAACATAAACGTTAAATATTTTTTTATTAAAACGGTATAAATTTTCCAAGCTTGTAAGGATAAATTACTTTTTATCCGGTTTACTGCCGCGGGTGTCGCCGCGGGTATTGCGAAGACTGTTACTTTAATTATTATTATTCTTTTAACGTTAACTTCGTTTTTCTTTTTTCCTTTTGCCGTTTTTTCTTTTTAGTGTTTAAGGCAATTTTTTGCTAAATATCCGTACTTGCTATAATTAAAGCAAAATAATTTTTCGTTTTTATTTTATACGGACTTATTATTTCGGAAATTATTATTATTTCCCTTATCTTTATTCCTTTAAACGTTATAAAACCGTCCATTATTTTTTTTTGGTTAGTACGGTTATAAAATTTATTGTTAAAATCGTCGATCAGTTATTAAAAAAAGTAATCCGTTTATTTAAAAATAAATTCCATCGTTTTGTACCAACTGCCAACGCAGTTTTCTATAGCAATAAAAAATATCGTAATATATTTTTCGGTCCTAAATTTTATGCTATAACCTTGTATTTTTCGAAATAACTTTTAAAATTTGGTAATAAATTACATAAAATTTCCTTTATCGTATATAATTTTGCTAAACTTTTTCTAAAATAACCTTTGCCGGGCTTTACTTATCGTTATATAAATTTTCCGTAAAGTTTTTAATATTTTTATTTCTTTTTTAATACTTATAATTAACTTAAAAAATACCTTTTTACAAGTTTTAATAATAATTTTTACTAAACGCAATTAATTAATTTACTTTAATTTTATACCGTCCTTATAATTAATTTTTTCCAGTATAAAGTTAAAAACGTTACTTTATAACTTTTAATTGATTTAATTTAATACATAATTCTTTTTATTTAAGGAAAAATCGAAACGTTTTTAACAAAATTTCGAATCGTTATTAAATTTTTTAATTTTCTTTTCCGTTGTTTTAAACGGATACCTAATTTATTAAAGCTATTTAAATTATTAAAGCTAAAACCGAAAAAGTTATTAAAGGAATTATAATATCCTTTCCGTCGTTTTAATAAATTTTTAAATAACCTTAAAAAAAAGATAAAAATAATAAGCTATTTAAATTATTAAAATTTCCGCGTACCACTTTCTTTCCCTTAAATAATAACTTTACTTTTTTACTTTTTTTTTCGAAAAATCGGATTTTTTAATAAATTATTTTTTGGACTTTTTTTCGCCTTTTTTAAAAGGTTAATTTTTTTTACGTCGCTTTTTAATACGATAAATACTTCCTTAAAACTATTCGCCTTAATTTTAAGCAAAACGCTTTACGACACCTTCGATTACGTATTTATACTACGCGAACTTTTAAAGTTCCGTATCGTTTTATTTCCGAATATATCTAAAAACTTAATTATTATATCGTTTAATCGTAACATTATTTCGTTAATCTTTTAATTTTAAAACCTTATATTTTTAACCTTATTTTCGACCTATTAATATTTATTTTTTCGTACTTTAACGTCTTATTTAATCCTACTTATGTTAATACTTAAAAACGTATAAAGCTTATTTAAATTTGCTTCGGTTTATTATCTTTAAATTAAGATTCTAAACTTTTTTAAATCTACTTTTAACCTTTATTACTAAGGCGACAGGTTATCTTTTACTAAAAATACCTTTTATTTTTCCGCTTACTTTCCTTTACTATAAAATTTTTTATCTTAAAAACCCTTTTAATTAAAATAAAATCCGGAATAAGGAAAAAGGAAAAGGTTATCGTTATTTATATGCTTCCGTCCCTTAAGGACAAAGCCGTTATCGGATGGATTATTAATTTACTTAACGGGAAATTCCCTAAAGGTTTTACGTTCTTTTGCTATCGTTAATTACTACTTAACTCTTTCCTGAATCGTTAGCTAAACGGCTTTCTTTTAAATCTCTTACTTTCTCTATTAACTTAGCTCTTAGTCTGCAATCAACTACTTCGTATAACGTGCTACGGTTGCCAATCAACCAGAAGATGCTACCATATCAGCAGTCACAGTGATCGAATGCAGGAATCTGGCGTAATTGCTCTGTATTAGTTCTCTAAGTTCTGGGAAAGGACAAATCTAGTCCGTGGGCAATCGCCCTTACATACACGATTAGGTGACAAAGGATCATCAGTGGACAAAGGCTGTCCCAGGCAGCATTCTGCTGCCTAGCCTGAACAAAGCCCACCAGCCGGTAGCACTTGAAAGCACCAATTGCCGACAAAATTAATAAAAATATTAAAAAATTAAAATTAAAATTCTGGTTATCGGTAAACCTTTTATTCGAAATACCCTTTTAATTACGATAACGTAATTATTATATATAGTATTTTACTATAAATCTTTTAAAAGTAACTTAATATAAAAAAAGCCTATTTAATTATTTTTTATATATACGGATTATAATTATTATATCGCAATTAAAAAAGCGTTCCGGACCTAATTAACTCCAACCTTTTTATAGTTGTAACATAATAACTATAACCCGTACGGCCGAAAAAATTAATAAACGGACTTTTTTTATATAAAATATACTAAGGAAGCCCGGTATATAATAACGCGATCGATGGTTGTGCTGTCGTAGCTATAAAAGCGTTACGGTCGCCTATTATCCAGACTTAAACTTGGCTATATTAACTGTAATTACCGTTTAAAAAAATTAAGAAAATTCTTATATATATATTAACTTTTATTTGACGTATATATAAAGTTATATATTTGTCGAAATTAATTTAGTTAAGTAAAAATATTTTTTAAAAATTATAAAAAAAAAGTTAATAATTTTGGTAGCAACGCCGAAAACGAGACCTATTTTTTGAAACTAACACTCAGGCCTCGCTGGCTCGTTACGGGAATATGAGATTTGATTGGTTAATTTTTAGCGTGATACAACAGTACATTGAAAAAGAATTGGAAAACGAGCTAGCAGAAGCCTGAGCTAGCTGAGGCAACCTCCACCAACAACAATTCTTTTAGCTACTATATTCTAACATTAAGGCTAAAATTTTATACCTTGTTATCGGGCCGCGTTTTAAAAGTTTTTATATTTTTATAGGTCTTTTATAAGTCTTTTATAAGTCGATACCTAGAGCTATATATCTTTGCGAAGCCGTAGCTATACCTTGAAAACAGCGGCCTGATTTTAATAAGGTAATTCCTAGCTGACATTTAACACCTCTAGCCGTAAGACTGGTGAGGGCTCCGAAAATGCCATCTTTTTATACGCAGTTAAAGTTTACCTTTAAGGTTCGTTTTTAAGATTTCCTCTTAAAGTGTACCGCGAAATTTGAATATCTTGTTAATTATATTTTTTTAATTCCGCCGAACTAGCTAACAGGTATAAGGTTCGTTAAGGTCGAAGCTTATCGGCAACTATATATTAGTTAACTTTTAAAAAAATGCTTTACAAAATTAAGATATTAATTTATTTTAATCGTAGAAATTATTAACTAATCATCGTATTTAACATATTAAATATAGTATTTATCGTATAAATTACATTGTATAATAATATTTTATATATTTAGCTGAATTTAAAAAATAAAACTTAAACTTATTTAACTTTATATATAAATAATCTACTTTTAATAAAGTTTATAGTTATATACGCGATAAATATAAGCTAATATATATATAAGAAACGCGTGCTTACGGGGGCCCAGCAGTCGGCTTCAGAGTGAGGCTTTATGGGACCGAGGTATCAGTCTATCCTAATCGTAAAACCATTGATCAGTTATCGTGTTCGAAGATACTGGGTATAGTATCTATCGTGCAAATTACATCGTGTAATAATTTTCTGTGTATTTGGCTCAGCCTAGAAAATAAGGCTTGAACCCATTCGACCTTGCATATATATAAGAAACTTTTTAAACTTTTAAAATAACAGTTAAAACTAATATAAACAAGTTTAAGTTCAAAAAATTAGTAATTATAACGTCTTTATAGCTGTAATAAAATAATTATCTCTTGTATTACTATATAGCGAGCTTTTTGAGTTTATTTAATATAAAATAAGCTTATAAATATATTTTTTCGACCGTAAAAGCTATCGTTATTATATTGTAGTTATTAAAAAAGTTCGAACTTAATTAAAACTCGCTTTTAATTATAATATAACAATTATTAATTATAATATTTCTTATAAACTTTTTAAAGATAATTTAATATAAAAAAGCTTTATTTAAAAAGTTTTTTTACTTTAGGGGTTATAGTTATTATATTATAAGTATAAAAGCGTTTAAATTAAAAGATAAATGTTTAGTTAAAGATTATATAAAACGTTTAAAAATTGCAGCCTTAGCTGATTTATATATATAGCTAGCTTGCTTGTCGAGTTTTATATTTCTTTTTAAATTTATATCTTTATAAACATGCCTTAATTTTATTATTAATAACTGTCTTCGAAATTTTTTTAGTTTTTTTTAAATCCTTTCGAATATTACCTTGTCGATAACCCGCTTTGTTTTTAATCGACGACCGCCGTTACGAATATAAAGGGGTGGTTGTTTTTTTAGCTTAAAGTAATAAAAAATTATAAAACTTTTTTAAAATGTTAAATTTTTTATTATATATAAATATATTATTAAGCACCTTTACGTTAAACCTGCCGTCGAGCCTGTCGTTAAACCTGCTAACAACCCTCCTTTTTTTAAGCTTTTCGTACGAAAACGAACTAATATTTCGAATATAATATAAAATATGTAAATCGAAGTACTAAATTTTTATTATTAAAATTATTAAAGAACGGAATTAAAAAGATTTTTACTATGTTAACACATATGTTATAATTTTTTAAACTAAAAGAAATAAAGTTACTTAATTTTAGTAATTAGTTAAATAAGTAGAATCTTTTTAGCTGATATAGCTTAAACTTATTTATTTTTATAAACCTAGCGCTATATATTTAAGCTGTTTAATTTCTTTTAATCGTTTTTTTTTAATAAATTACTATAACTACCTATAATTTATTATATAAATTATATCGTATAGTAATCTTTTATATATTTAGTTTTATTTAAAAAAGTAAGGTTTAAACTTATATTAATTTCATATAAAAACCTTTTAAATATTTTAAAAAGTAACTAAATTTAATAATTATTATAAAAGTTTTAAACTAATAAAAAAACAACGTTAAAAATGATCTTGAAAATTATAAATTTCAAAGATAACAAAATATAAATTAATGCCATAAATTTTTTTTTACGTTAAAGGCGTATATCAATTAACTTAGGATACGTAACGTATTTATATACGGAAAAACCACGTACTAATTAGCGCATATATGTTCCGTAGCTAGATTATTTAAAAGCTGCACGCGTATGATAACATATATAATTAGCCTAATATAACAACATAACTAATGTTCTCTATATCTGACTTATGCTGATTACAGGTCCTTTACTGGTAATTAACCCTTTGGCCGGGATGTGTCAGCTAGCTGGGGGGTGCGTAGCGCACCCCATAAATAGAAAGGTTACTTACTGATCGGCACATACATGTTTCGTGGCTAAACTACCAAGAAGCTGAACGTATCCTATAGCATACGCAGTTAGCCTAATATAATAACATAAATAATATTCTTTATATTTAATAATTAAGTGTTTTATTTGCTTAATTAACGATATATATTAATTAGTTATTGCTAAAACGATATATGTTATATATTAATAATAATTCTTTATATATTTTATTAGTTATAGTAGCAACCGTATTATTAACGTCCTTTATTATTTATAAAAAAGTTAAGGATTGGGATTATTTTAAAGGAAAATTTTAGTTTAAAGTATATACTTTTAAAATCTGGAATTATATCGATTTTAATTAGTTACGTTTGTAACCTGTTGAATTTATAAAATCCGATATAGCGTTTTACTTAAAAAGATAAGTTCGTTTTTCAACGTAAATTAATACCTTATTTTTATAAAAATTATCGAAAAAATCGATTTTATAAGTTAATTAATAAGTGTTGTTAAAATAATAACCGAAAGTAAATAAATTTATAAGCAGAAATATACGGTATATATTTATAAAGATTAGAAATACGATATTTTTTATAAAAATATTAACGATTTAACAAAATAAGTTTTAAAATTTGTATCTTTAACGATTAAATAAACGAATTTATTTTCAGGAAAAAATTTACGAAAATGGTACGTTATATTAGTTAAATTTAACAAAATACACGACGATAGGTTTATAATTAAAACCTAACGGGAATACCGTAAAATGTTAAAGCAAGTTTCGAAGTTTATTAAAAAATTAAACGAATAAATTGGGAAATATTAAAAGATTATAGTTATAGAATAATGATATAAAGTTCCAAAAACGAATACGATAATCGGATAAGTTAACGATTTATATATAGCCGTAACCTTTTTTATAAAGTTTTAAAAAACCTTTTTTTAAATAATAAGAAAAACCGAAATTAAAAGCGGTATAATCAGTTATTAAAAGTCGGTTATTAATTTTTTAAATTATTAGGCCTGAAATTATTAATTATTTATATTACGAAATATTAAAAAGTTGTTTCGATATTTTACGGGATTTTTGCCGATTTATTTAAATAAGATAATTTTAAATTTATTAACGTCTAGTTGTATACTAAGGCTTTTAAATAAAGGTTAAAACAAGGTGGCCGTAAAAGTTTATATTTGGATCGAAATATTAATAAGCGAAAATGTTAAAAGTTAAACGTATAAAGTATTCGTTATAAAGTACACTTAAATATTTTGTATAAGTTAACCTAATATTATTATACGTTATTTAATAAAGTTTTAATAAAATTTAAGTTTAGTAAAATAATGGAAGTTATAGTTAAAAAACGAATTATTTTGGATTAATTTTTAAAGGAAAAAATTAACCGTTTATTAAAGATTATAAATAAATTAATTATATAAAAAACAAATTAAATTTTAAAGAGAATAAGATAAGTTTTAATATGTTTCCTAATTTCCGATTAATATAATATAATAAGCGTTTTATGTTATCTTTTTAAAAAAAATTATTTTGAATTTAAAATTAACGATATATATTTTTAATTTTATTAATAAGTTCCTAAATTTTAAATTAACCGTATAAAGCGACGGGGTATATACAGGTAATAATTTTGTTTTAATTAAGGGGTACGGAAAGGTTAATATATTATTTTGAAGTTTTAACGGAACGAAAACGTTACGATTATACGACGTAACGTATTATAAAAAGTTTGCATATAATTTAATATTATTTCGATAATTTTAAAAGAAAAGGTATTAATAAGATAACCGAAAAATTAATAATTTTAATTCGAAATAAATATAATTAAGTAATTATTATATTAATAAATAAGTTTAATTAATTCGTTATCAAAAATATTATCGTAATAACTATTTATATAATTTTTATTACTTATAAATAAAACGTTAACTTATAAACGGAAAGATTTTTATATATAGGTAACGGTATTATATGATATCTAAGATTAAACCATCCAAGCCTTAAAATAATTATTTAATTACAGTTTTATATAAAAGAAATCCGCTTAAAAAATTTTATAACAATTAAATGTTAAATATATAACAAAGCGAAGGCTAAAAGATAAATACGTCGTATATTACGAAAGGAAATATTTCGATTAAGACAAAAAATTATTATTAATTTTATGGACTTCGAAAAAAATCCGAAAAGGTATAAATACGTTATGGTTGTTACCGATAAATATTTAGGATTTATTTAAAATATTTACTTTAAAAACCGAAAGCAAGATATATTAATTATAACGTTTCGATATTTTTTAAAAATTGTAAAAAATTAAAATAAGGGTTTTTTATAAGTAATCGAATATAATAACGAAATCTTAAAAAATTACCAATTTCGAAATATGTTTTAATCGATTTTTTTAATATTAAATTTAAACTTTTAATACCGTATATGTAGACTTAAAATAGGAGTGTAAAAATATTTAAAAGGTATAATTTTTAAAAAAAAAACCATTATAATACGAAATGGCGTTAAGTTATCCGCGTTTTTGATCGTATATATTTTTAAAGTAATAATATATTTATATAACCATATTTTTAAATACGCTTTTTTTTAACAAATTTTCTATAAAATTTATTATTTTTATTTAACGTATAAAAACGGCGTTATAATATTTGATTAAAAGCTTTAAAAGATTTATTTGCAAGTTTACGGTTATATAGTTTACGTTATAACGATTATCGTTATAAAGAAAAAATAGAAATTTTAAAAGTTAAATTTTAAAATATAAATTAATTTTTTTGTTAATTACCGATTAATCAATATTTATAAAATGTAAAACTCGTTAACGAATAAGGTAATCGTTATTCGAAACGTTTAATTTAACGAAAAAGCTATTTTTTTAGGTAATATTAAAAACTTTAAAAATAACTTTTTTATATTATGGAAAATAAGCTATAAAAATTGTTTCGATAAGTAGAAATATTTAATTAAGTTAATAATTATTTAATTTACATATAAAAGGAAAATAAAGATTTAAATAAAATAATTTAGTTACCGGCTGGATAAAAAGGATAATTTTAAAGCAATATAAGCGTTAAAAAAGATGTTCGAGATAGGAAAAAATAAGTTTGCTTATCTAAAATTAATTACTTTTATATAACCGTTATATTCGAATTATTTCCGGTTTTTAAATTATTACCGTTATTAACGTTTATTTTAATAATTATTATAATTATTACGCCGACGGAAAAAATAAAAATAATTTAAAGCTTTTATTATATTATTTAACTTAAGATAATAATAAAAAACGAAAGTATTTTACGGATTAAAGTTAACTTTTTATACGTTCCGTATTATAAAAATGTTATTAAAATTAATTATAAAGTATAAAAAGCCGTATTTAATGTAAAACGATAACTTATTTTATAGGTACGCGTAATAACCGGCCAGTAAGTTGCAAAAATTTAGGGAAATTAAAGATCCGAAATATACGTTATTATAATTAAAAAAGTTTTATAATAATACGTACGGTATTTAAGTTATAAGGCCGGGTATATAGGCGAGATTTACCGTTATTACTGCGAAATTATAAAGAGCTAAATATATATTTTTTTAAGGGAAATATATAAGAAAACCGAAAAGGTTTATTTATAAAGTTATAAAAAATAGTTTTAAAAGGTTATTAATTAATTTTTTGTTAAAAAGAAATAAGTTTTAAGGTATATATAAATATAACTAATTATAAAAATATAAAGCCCGTTTTATTATACGAAATAATTAATAACTTAAAGATATTTATAATAATATATACATATTTATATTTATTAAAAAGTTATTTCGAACCTTAATTATTATTACGGCAAAATTTAACTTAAAATTTAAATAATATAATATTATAAATATTTTCGTTAATATAAATTTGCTTTACAAAATATATATAAGAATATTTTTAAGTTATTTATACCGTAACAAAATATTTTTAATTAAAAAGGTATTATATAAATTAAAAAAATATATTTTTATTAAAATAAAAAAAAATTTATTAATATTTTAAAAAATTTAGAATTTAGCTTTATTTTTTACGAATCTTATTATTTTATTCGTTAAAAGGTATTTTTTTTCGTAAACGATATTATTACGACATATCGTAAAGAAAATTAAAGCTTTATTAATTAATTAATATAATAAATATAAAAACGGTATATTTTTATAAAAAATAAAAGTTTATAATAATTTTTTAATATCGAAATAATTAAAAATAAATCGAATAAAAAAATTATTATATTTTAATTTAACTTTATAAATAAATTAATTAATTTAATTTTTTAAAAATATTTATAATAAAAATCGAATTATTACCAAATTTTAATCTAACTTATTTAAATTTTGTTAATAAATACCCAAAAAATCGGTTTTATTTTATACGTTATAATTAATATATAACCTGATATATTATTTATAATATTTAAATTTATACGATTTAATTTAAACCTTAATAACGTATATTATAAAGTAATAAATCGAATTATATTATATTTAATCGGTAGTAAAACGTTAACGTTATAATTCGACGGCGAGGATTTATTAAATATTTAAAATAACGCCTTTTTTATAAATAATACGATTAATTAATGCCGACGTAATTTTATTAAAAATAAAATATAATATATGGATATATATAATTATTAATTACGAAAAATAGCAAAAAAAAAAAACTTAATTAATGTAAATTATACGTTTATAGGTAATATATTAATTAATAAATTAATTAAAATTTTATCCTAAATTTTTTTTAAATATTTTAAAAAGTTATTAAAATTAATAAATATTATAAAAGCCTTAAACCGACGAAGGAAAATTTTAAAAAAGATTTTAAACGAAAAATTAATTAATTTAAAAAGGTTAATTGCCGACAAAAAGGTGGAATAGATAACTGTAGCTTTAAAAAATGATAAAATGTAACGATTAACGCCATAAATACTTTAGGGCGTTGAAAGGGTATGTCAGCTAGCTGGGGGGTGCGTAGCGCACCCCATAAACGGAAAGGTCACCTACTGATCGGCACATACATGTTCCGTGGCTAGACTACCAAGAAGCTGAACGTGTCCTACAGCACACGCAGTTAGCCTAATACAACAACACAACTGATGTCCCCTATATCTGACAGGACGCATAAAGGTCGCATTAGGCCCTTGCACTATAAGTTTAATGATCTTAGGAATCCTTGGTTCTTGTCGGATCTAAAGTGGAAAAGTGTAAGGCCCCACACCATGGCGGGACACTATTTGATCCCATGGTTCTTCCTAACACCTTGATCACCAACCTATCCCACCACCGTCGGCGTTGATTAAGTCAAGCGAGGTTTCCCTTTACGTCGATATGATGAATAATCGCAAACACTCATATAACTACATAAATTTATGCGACCGAGTAGACCAGTTTCTGGCCAGAGAGGGCCTGGCTGCGTATCATGTTCACCCCTTGCAGGACACCTTTCCACCCGCCAGGCATGACTTTGACGGGGTGTGTTTTAATCAGACCGCGGTCTAAGAGGGCCTGGGTGGAGGCAAAGGCCTTGCCACCAAAGCGTCGGTCTTGGGGTCGCGGCTCTCGGCCGTACGCGCCCTCCAGGGCGACCTTGTGGCCGAAGATGGTCAGAACCATGACCCACGACGGCTCGATGGTCAAGGCGCGTGATTCGGCCACGGTTTCCCGAAAGGGCTCGAGCGAGACGTAGCGGCCCCCGGCACGGCCCATGGATGCGTAACACAACTGGGTCGTGTCGGCCTGGGAGACGCAATCGAGCGTGTAAGCCAGCTCGTTGCGCGTGTAAGCACGGATGTCAGCAGCGCACGTGGTGCTGTTGTAGTCGAAGACCTTCTCGGCGCCGAAGCGGAGGACCAGGTCGAAGTTGGAGGGAGAGCACGTTGCGATGGGGCGGAGACCGGCGCTGAAGGGGGGTAACAAATAATCAGTTTGGTTACGATTGCATGCATTTGTGGTATACGAGTGGCGACACACACGTATGGGGACCGGCTGTGATAGTCAAACACGATAGTGAAGAGCTACTTACAGCTTCAGCAGTTGGATTGCGCGCGTGCCGGTGGCTGTACTTCCTCCCGCCACTAAGACAAACTCCCGCTCCTCTGCCTCTATATCACTAGCAGGCTCCCGCTCATGGAGCTTGTCCAGGGACGCAGGTACGCCTAGTTCACTGAAGAGGCTCAAAGATGCGGTTGCTAGACCGGTGCCAAAGCTGGCTGCCTCCTCGAGGCTCATGTGGTCGGGGATCTTCAGCAGCAGGTCGGAATAGGCGCCGACGTACTCGGCAAAGGCGCCCACGTCAGGGCGAAGCTTGTTCATGCCGTGCACTAGACCCGCGACGCGATCTCCAACCGCTAAGTGGCTAGGTGCGTCCGCCCCTAAGGCCACGATGGTGCCGGCGAAGTCGTAACCGTGGATAGCTCCCACGGCCGCGCTGTAGTCAAGCATCTTGGCGTCGGCCGGGTTGATGGCTACCGCCGCCGTCTTGACGATTGCCATGTCAGGTGCCAACGACGGTACCGGTGCATTGTACTGAATTGCGAGCTGGCCGGGCCCCTGGGCGATGATGGCCGTCTGTTGCTGAGGTAGCGACGAGATGGGATCCGCTGACGGCATTGTGATTTTGGTGAGTCGTAGGTATGATCAAGATGAACGTCAGCGGGAAAAGGGGTGACTTGACAGATCGACCCGCTGGTCGAGAGTTGAACTATCTATGCCCCTTACATCTCCATGTAGAATGTCAAAGTCCAACGGACACTGGGAATCACGTGTTTCGGTGAATTGGCCTTATAGCTGGAGAGTAAGTCGGGTATGCATTACGTGATGAAAATCACCGAAATATCATCGCCGACATGACAAGATCCGGAAAGCCGAAAAATGGTCCGAACGCCACCCACTACATCCGCCTCATTGCCTTCACTCCAGGAACTCCGATTCCATCGTATGTCAGCTCTTGGTGCTAGGTCGATAATGAATATGCTAGAACTGGCTTTTATTGATTTTGCCCTTGTCCTCCTCCGTGGGATCGGGAACATTAGAGGCGTACCCCATACACAATAAGTTAATGGCATTGGACTTTATCTGCCATACGGTTACTTCCCACCCCGGATGGCATATTCAGCAGGAAAGCCAGATCTATTTCCTGTCGCCGCTGTTCCTTGTCGCATCTAGAAGGAATTAAGCATACAGAAAGTTGGCTAACAACACAATCCAACACCCACTACTTTACTATGGCTGCAGCTGAAACGATGGTATGTCCTGCGCACGCGCATGCGGAAAGCGATAGTTCGTTGCCAGAAATGCAAGAAAACATCGACCGGTCTAAGCTGGTCGAGATACCAGCACCGCCGCACCAGCATTATCTCGGCCTGTTAGGCCATTCTCCAGACCTTGATCCAGTCCTTCCAGTGCGTTCCTACTGGGAGCTGATGAACAAGTTTCATCCGATATTCCAGCTAGACCTGGGAATGGATTACCCCAGAGTCTTCGTCGGTAGCCGCGAGTTGGTTAATGAAATGGCGGACGACAACCGCTTCATCAAGTTCACCCACCGGCTTCACAAAGAAATGCGAGCAGTCTTCGGCGACGGCCTTTTCTCCGCAGAGTCGACATCCAAGGCTTGGGGGAAGGCCCATCGGCTACTCGTTCCAGCGTTGGGTGTGTAGACCTGTACATTCCTCCGGACGGGCAGAAGCCTGGCATTGGACAATTGATTGATTCGAGTTTGCGCAGGGCCAATCGGGTTAAGTAAGATGTTTCATGATATGTAAGTACGCTGGGCATCAGGCTCTGCATAAACACCGTGGACCCACGCGGTCTTATTAATGATGAAGACAGGCAGGACATCAGTGCACAGTTGGTCCTCAAGTGGGATCGATTTGGTCCCGAACACGAGATCGAATGCATAGAAGACATGTCGCGCTTGACCTTCGATACCATAGGGCTCTGCGCATTCGGCTACCGCTTTAACGAATTCTACTGTGAGGAGCCCCATCCGTTCCAAAAACAGCTCAAGGAGGCAATCGTCGAGTCGGGCCGGAGAGCGAACCGCCCGGATTTTCTAAATCAGTTCTACTACCGTGATGAGCAGCATCGACAGGAGAACATAATCAAAATCCGAGCCCTTTGCAAGCAGATCATTCAGGATCGGATTGACAATCCGAGGCCGGATGCCAAGGATCTGCTCAACGTGATGCTGGACGGCGTGGACAGGGAAACAGGCGAGGGCTTGGGCGTCGAGAATGTCATATACCAGATACCGACCCTGTTGGGCGGCGGATATGAGACGACAAGCTCGACGCTGTGCTTCATCTACTACTTCTTGTGCAGCAATCCCGAGGCGCTCCACAAGGCGCAGCAGGAAGTCGACCAAGTTGTCGGCCATGAAGTTCTTACCTACGACATGCTTCGGAAGCTGAAGTATCTCGACGCTTGTATGAAGGAGGCGCTGCGCATGCAGCACCCAGTCAGTCTGCTAACCAGATTCGCCACCAAGGACACGGTGCTAGGGGACAAGTACTTCATCAACAAAGGCCAGATGGTATCGGGTATTTGGCGCCACTTTCATCGCGACCCCAAGATCTGGGGCGAGGACGCGGATGAGTTTCGACCGGAGCGCATGTTGGATGTAAACTTCCAGAAGCTGCCTCCCAATTCGTGGAAGCCTGTAGGTGCACATATTTCAATGCCACCTACCAATCAAATCCTCCGCCCATTCCTGTTTTCAACCATATATAACCACCTCTGCTGGAGGTTGAAAAGTGTGTGGCAATGCGACCAATAGTTAACACGGACTTGACTAGTTCGGTGACGGCTTGCGGGCCTGCATCGGTCGTGGTTTCGCAGAGCAAGAGATCCTCATCAATATGGCTATGGTGCTGCAGAAGTTCGATGTCGAGAAGGTCAATCCAAACTATCAGCTGGAGCTGACGGGCCAAATGGGCGTCAAACCGGTGGACTTCAAGATAAGGGTCCGCCGTCGCCCGGGTCGAAGCCTCATCCTCGGTATCCCCGGAGGCGGCGCACACCAGCAGCAAGAGGAAACGCGACAGAGCCAGACCCAGAGTCAGCACCAGTCCCAGGACGGATCCAAAACCGTTCACAAAGCCAAGACACCCGTCTCCGTTTTCTTCGGGGGAAACCAGGGCACTTCAGAAAGCTTGGTCCAATCGCTCTCCCGGAGTGCCCCTGAATTTGGCCTCGACCTTGTCGACATCAGGGATCTTGATTCCACAGTAGACAACTTGCCCACGGACAGGCCTTGTGTCATCATCACACCGTCGTACGAAGGCAGACCGCCGGACAACGCCAAGAAGTTCATCGCCTGGATCGAACAGCTGGCCTCCAAGGGGGCCAAGCTGCCTCCCGGGACCAAGTTCGCCGTATTCGGCGTGGGGAATAGCGACTGGGTGCACACATTCCATCGAATCCCGATCCTGGTTGACCAGACGCTGGCACAACTTGGTGCCGAGCGCTTTCTGGAGGCCGGCTTCGCCAACGTGAAGCGGGATCTCGTTGGGCCGTGGGAAGCGTGGAGCGAGAAGCTGTGCATGACCGTCTCAGGCACCACCAAACAGGAACATTCGGGGCGGGTCGGTGTCAACGTCCATATCGAGAGCAACAACTTGAACATGTTCCCCCAGGTGCTCAGCAGCGAGCAAATGATCACTGGCGTCGTCGTCGCCAGTCGCGAGCTAGCAGACTCCTCAGCCGGCCCTGCGAAACGGCATGTCGACGTCCGGCTTCCCGCGGGGTGCGAATATAAATCTGGCGACTATCTGGTCGTCCAGGGCCGGAATCCGGACGAGGCGGTGTCCCGGGTTATGAAAAGGTTCGGCCTGGGCGCCGAGGACGTGATGAGTGTGCAGTCTAGCAAGAAGGACTTTCTTCCCGTCCAGCCGATGGCCGTCGAACACTTCCTGCGCAGCGTCGTTGAGCTTGCCGCGCCTGTGACAAGACGCCAGCTCGAGATACTGGCCTCATGGGGCCAAGAGCGCAGCGCTGAGCGTATCCAACTGGAGAAGATGCATGACGAAGCCGAGTACCAGCGACTCCTGGACAAGAGATATTCCATCATTGACATTCTCGAGGAAGTTCCCGGGCTCGATCTACCCTTCGGGGTCTACATTGACCTTCTCCTCCGGCTGTCGCCGCGCGTATACTCCATCTCTTCGTCCCCTCTTGCGCCAAATAACGCCGACGCAAAAGAGGGTCCGATCGCTAGCATGACATTTGACGTCTTCGAGGCCCCGGCGGCGAGCGGCCACGGCACCTTCCGAGGGGTGGCGAGTTCTTACCTCGCTAACCGCACTCCAGGAGACACCATCTCGTGCGTCGTTCGCCCGGCCAAAGCCGGTTTCCACCTCCCAGCAGATCCGAAGACCCCCGTTATCATGCTCGCCGCAGGATCGGGTATCGCGCCGATGCGGGCCTTCATTCAGGAACGCGCGGCCATCAAACGCGCAGGCGCTCCCAAGCTCGGCCCGGCCCTTCTCTTCTTTGGCTGCCGACACCCGGACAAAGACTACGTATACCGCTCCGAGCTGGAGACGTGGGAAAGGGAAGGAGTGGTGGAGGTGGTCCCGTGCTTTTCCAGGCCGGGTGATGGGCATCCAGGGCGTCATGTATCGGACGCGCTGTGGGAGCAGCGCGTACGCATCTGGGATATGTTCCTTGACGGCGCCAAAGTCTACACTTGCGGCAGCGCGGCGAGGCTGGGGAGGAGCACCGCCGCCACGTGGAGGCGACTTTGGATGGAGAAGACGGGGAAGAGTGAGCTAGAGGCACACGAGTGGTTGGATCAGGTCAAGAATGATAGATACGTAAGTGACGTTTACTGAGGGAAAGAATGGCCACTAGTTTGTCTTGACAGATATTGTTAGGTGTTGGTATTTGATTCTGTGTCTACGCTGCATATTTATTAGATCGGGTACTGCTCGTAATAGACGGATTTTGACATTTCAACCAAGACTCTATGATGCCAGACTTGATGCTCACTATGCATGTAATGTTTTGGAACCTTACCGCAAGGCTGTTGCTTCTGGGTGCTTCCACTATGAAACCGTAATATTGGATTTCATATTTTGCTCCAATAATATATGGTTGAGGACGCCGGGAAGAATAATAATGAGGACACTAGACTAGGGAGTTGATGGCTCCGGTGGTTCGAGGATATTGATAGAAGCACTGCCATTGGTTAGTGTTTGTCAACTTCGGCGTGTTGGGTGGGATGGGGCCGGCCCTCTGTACCATGTCGTACCATGTCCATCGTCGAAGTCGGACAACCTCTAACTTACCGAGAACTCGATAAGAAAATATCCTTGCAGGGCGTGCGCGTATCTTGGCAGGTGCATGTGTTCAAGCAATTATCCGGGTCGGTCTCAAGTCTCATGAGGCGTGAGCTGGATGGCCCGCTGACCTTAGTCGCATCCGCCACCGGTGGAAATTATGGTTTGGTTCAGGCGTTACATGCTGCAAATGTGAGTTAGGGCCCAAAATATCCGAGATCCTTCAAACAACTGAAACTGTAATTATAGGATTCGGCGCATTCATATCTGTGGTTCCCGCCCCTTTATCATATGCTGCCATTCGGCCATTAATGACGTAGCCGTAGAGATCTTGAACATGGGCTGAAATGAAGGCTAACTTGACTGGTACATTTAGTGTTACGCTGAGTACTATATTTCGTGTACGACCATGTCGGCAGCTCCGTACCTGCAGCTGATATCGCAAAGCAGGTTCCTTTATAAACTGAAACAACGCGACTCTACTCTTGACGGTCCCCCAGCTAATTCATAGGCGTTGGACGTGGTGACATCAATCAACTTTCGACGAGAGAAAGAATCATGCTTAGATTTCGCCTGCAACTTCTGGGGCTCCTGGGCCTTCTTCCCATGGTGGCCATCGCTGCTGGCAGTCTACACCAGACCCTCAAAGTCTGCAGGCAACTCGACTCTTTACTCCCGGGGCGCGTTTCTTATCCTGGCAACCCAACCTACCAGGAATCGCGCACGTCGTACTACAGCGGCCAAGAGAGAGACTTGAAGCCAGGCTGTATTTTTCGTCCCACATGTACGTCTGACGTTTCTCGGTTTCTCAAATTGGTCAGTTGCGGTGACAAATGTGACAAAGGGGGCATCCATTCGTCCCCGCAATTCGCTGTCCGAGGCGGAGGACATACCCTCTGGACCGGAGCGGCAAATATTCAAGATGGTATCACCGTCGATCTTCGCTCTCTGGACTCGATCGTGTTGAATGAGGATCGCACCGTAGTCTCCATTGGCGGAGGCGCATTATGGGGCGACGTATACGCGCAACTCATGCCGCACGGTGTCACGGCCATGGGCGGTCGAGTTCCAGGGGTCGCCGTTGGAGGGTTCTCAACTGGGGGTACGTACTGGAAACGTAGACATCCCCGCACACAGGAACAATGCTTACTTGGTTATAAGGCGGGATCAACTTCCTATCGCGGAGACACGGTTGGAGCTGTGATAACGTCTACGGGTACGAGGTGGTGCTTGCCGGCGGCAAGGTCGTCTACGCCACTGCGAGCTCTTACCAGGACCTCTGGCTGGCTCTTAAGGGCGGCTCGAACAATTTCGGGATTGTGACTCGGTTCGACGTTGTGGCCTTCCCTATGGAATCCATGTGGGGGGCCGTCGTCCAGTTCAACTACACTAAGAGCGTCTTGGACGCCCAGGTACAAGCCTTCAGCAACTTCATGAAGCCCGAGAACTTCGACGACGCGGCCGACATGGCCATCATCCTCGGCTACCAAGGCGGCGCCTACACTGTGGCAAATTCGCTCTTTTACGTCGACCCGGTGGACAATCCTCCGACCTACCAGCCTTTCACGTCGATCCCATCCATGGCCCCGGTCTTCATGGGCCTCACCGACATGAACGACCTCACGGCCAACTTTGGAGCCGTGCTGCCATCTTCGCTAGCCCGGTAAGACTTGCTCACGGACTCGCGTTCGGGTACTCACTAACCGCCTGGTTCTCTTAGTGCCGTTGAGTTTGTCTACTCGTTCAAGAACGGCGACGCCGCCCTTTATTCGCGGCTCGTTGAGGCGTGGGAGGACGACAGCGAACAGTTCGAGGGGGTGGACGGGCTGCAAGTGCAGTTCCTCGTCATACCGCAGCCGGTCACGAACGGGACGAACTCGCTCGGCCTTCCGCCCGGGGAGACCGACGTGGTGATGGCCAGCGTGACGGCCGGCTACAGCAACGCGGCCGACGACGCCACCGTCGAGGGGTACGTCGAGGCCATTGTCCACAGACACGAGGCCATCCTGCGCGAGGCGGGCCTCTATATTCCTTTCAAGTATCTCAATTACGCGGACAGGGCTCAAGATCCCATTGGTAGCTATGGCCCGCAGGCCAATGCGCATCTGCGGGCAGTCAGCAAAAAGTACGACCCAAAGGGCTTATTCCAGACAAGGGTCCCTGGCGGTTTTAAGCTATTCTAATTAGTCGCTTTCGAACTGTAATAATATCCATATTACGAGCTTGTAAATTGTGGCATGCAGTATCACGAGCATGTCTCCATTCCTTAATCACAATCCGAACGAGTCCCATGCCTGTTCTCGGTCCATAGTTGTACAGGCCCCAAGAAGCTCAGTATCCGGTTTGGGCTGCGGCTATACAATACTAGCCGCCGGGCGTGCGGGTACTTTTCTCAGTCTCGGCAGCCGGCTGTATTAGCGCACTTGCAATACCTAGGTAGCCTCAGGGACGGACAGAGAGTCATCTGAGAGACAGCCTTGTAGCCGGATAGTCTACGCCTTGGTGATTCAGCTCAGGAATTGCACCGATTCACCTGAACGCCCCCCCAACGCCCCCCCGAACGCCCCCCTGTCCACAACCAATAACGACGGGGCTGGCGTTACTTGGAGCTGAGACTTTGCTGGCTCAACTACCCACATGATATGCTGCCCCATGTTATGTAGGATCGTATGGCGCAAGGTCCTCGACGTCTAGGCTTGTGTACGGGTAGACACTGCAGACCCCTGGGCGACATTGAATGATGCTATGTAAAGAGCATAGCCGCGATATTGTGCGGAAGGCTTACCGCATCCTGGCAGACAGCGGGTGTGGCGTATCAATGATATGAACATGATATTACTGATATCAATACTGGTACGTATACAAAAAGTCGTGATAGTGTGATTGATTGATTGTATTTAACGTGGGGACGGTCCCTGAATAGGGGAAACCACGCCTCCCAGAGTCGTTGCATCGCAGGGTTGTGGAGGTTCATTGACCAAATTCCCACAGGTCGCACATCTCCCCCGTCCGCTTTTTCTGTTGGCGCGTACCAATCAAACAGCCTCAAGGTAGCCTTATCATACAATCTTCGAGGCCAAAAATTAGCCATTGAATTGGCGTCCGCAATGTTTGGTTGGTACGTGCCAAAAGAAAAGCGGACGGTGGAGACGGGCGACCCATGGAAAGTTGGTCAATATAGGCGGTACATTCGGATCCACACGCGAGCGCATCCCCGCTGTAGTGACACAGTCCGGAGCTACCAGATGGTTTTAGTCAGTACCCAACCACGATTCCGTCAGAAAAACCTCCTGTCCGCCGATAAACGACCCGCGAGACCTCAGTACTCCGAATTATGCATAACGTCCCAGTAGCCGTTTGATATGCGTCGTTGTGGTGTGGCAGGTGTTTGTTCTCCGCCTACGAGGGAAAACCCACAAGGGAAAAATCTGGCGGAAATGGGGGTGTGCAGAAGAGCTCTTGGCTATCGGGCTCTGCGATATGATCTTCAGGGTCCTTTTGCTAGCTATCGACTAACGCATGCCGGGTCAGGCGAGCCCAGGCGCTCCCTGTCCCCACCCCACCATTGGAATGAATCCGCTGGGGGGAGGCTTGTTGATGCCCTATCAGCCGCTTGACCACTGCGCCATACGGGGCCCCCCCTGGAGGGGGGTTTTCCCGACGTGCCGAACCTTCCCACGAAGTGTCCTAGCCCACAGCGTACTCGGAGAGGGTACTCAACAAATTCCCGAAATCCTGTCCCTCGGGCCCCTTCATCCCGAGCGTTTTAAGACAAACGCAGAGCCAGATTTGTGAGCGTAAAGGACTGATGGTTCGTTGTCGTCGCAAGGGAAGACCACAGAGGGAAAAACCCTCACGATGCCGGTCGTCGTTTCGGTAAGCCGCGGAATGTACATGCCATGTCGAATGCCAGCAGCTCTGGACACTGGCAATACCGACATATACGTACCTTCCCTTTCAGTTGTGATAGACGAAGGCAAACTCTCCCCCAAATTCCATCGTCCATCACTGACTTGATAAGGTGAAGTCTCTCCGCGTAGGGGTGTTTGTGCTGAGAACGGAGACTTATCAAAGTCGTCAGCGGTGTTGCCTGTTCACCCGTACAGACACAGCCCATTAATTGCCCCATTGACGGGTAGCCTTCTTAAAACACCACCATGGTGAACCAATCCGTGTGGTGTCAAGGCGGTTTGTCGCATTTGTCAATGCACACAGATGGGCCATGCGCAGAAACGGTCGCTATTTCTCTAGCAATGCACTAGCAGTGCATGCCAAGAAGTGAGAAATGGAAGGAAGAGTTTAAAAAAGGTCGTGATATTAAGAGATAGAAACAAGCTATGAGCGAACATTTACAAATACGAAATTATCCTATGGACGCCAAATCTCAGCCTCACTTATACGTACTAGTCGGTCTCAATCCCAGCCCGCTCTTCTCGTAAGCCATGTCGATCATCTCCATCTGCGCGATCGAGTCCGCGGGGGTAACCCAGTTCTGTGTTTTCCGGCCCTTGACCCGGTTTACGAACTGCTCTAGCTGGTGTCTGAACGACATCCAGTAGACTTCGCCCGGCAGATCGGCAAATTCCCCACCTGCCTCCTTGAACGTATAGGCCTTGTGTGATTTGTTCTCTACCCACTTCTTTATGGGCTTGCCCGTCTCCTTGCTGCGGATCTCGAAGCTTTCCTTGACGTTTATCCGATGCCAGAATACGCCGTGGATAAAACCGTGGAGGGTCAGCTCACGCGATAATACCTTCTCCTGAGAGGCGGGGAGCGTGTCATCGGGTACTATGGTATCTTTACATGTAACCGTCGCGTACGAAGGCTTCCATACCGTGGGACCTTGCATCGTGACGTGAGCGTCGCCGGTCCCGCCATTCGGAAAGCGAAACTTGGCCTTGAATTCGTAGTCGCACTTGTTATGGACACCGTCGGTATACGCGTTTACGTCGCAGCTTAAACATTCCTCTGGCTCGGCGTCGAAGAGCAGACGCAGCGCGGCGAAGTTGTACGTGCCCATGGCCATTATAGAGCCGCCGGAGAGGGAGTAATTAAAGTGGATGTCGTTCTTGTTGGTTCCCCACCACGGTATCATGGAGAATGTGGAAACATGTGCCACGTCGGCAGGATTGATCAGCGACCGAAACAAGACCCAGGAGGGGTAGAAGCGAGTGTGGAAGGCTTCCAGAATGACCGGCCCGTTGGGCTCGGATAGCTCTGGCATATTGAAGAGCATCTCAGCCTCGGCGGCGTTGGAGACGGAGGGCTTCTCGAGAAGGACATGCTTGCCGGCACGGATGGAGCGAGCAGCCCACTCGTAATGCAGCGAGTTTGCCAGTGGGATGAAAACGCAGTCAATCTCCGGGTCATCGAGGATGTCTGTTCAGCGAGGAAGTGGTGTTAGCGGTGTTGGCAGAGCCAATGCCCTCCTTTCGACTCACCCTGGTACGTGTCTTTGACGTCGGGGATGCCGTGACTCTTCGCGTATGCCTCGGCCCTCTTGCGGTCACGGGCAGCGACAGCCTGCACGATGACCTCGGAGTGCGACTTGGCGGGACCGATCAAGGTTAAGGGGCTATCCGTCATCAGTAAGGCGGGAGAAAGGTTCTCGGGCGCTCAGATACGCACCCGGCGTTGGCGGCTCCCAGGATGCCAAACTTGAGGGCATCACCGCGCTTTTCGACTTTGGGCGGATTGAACACTTGCCATAGACGGCTGATCATGCCGGCCATGGATGCCATGATCGTCTATCTAGCTAGGTATTGATTAACGTTAGTACTCAAGTGTGTATAACTACTGAGCATCGGAGAGGAAGAGATGGGCGCTCATCCAACTTTGCCGGTATTATGATGAGAAGCTCAAGTGGGGAGCGAGTATTCACTCAAGACCCAATTTCGAGTGCAGTCTTAAAGAGTTGGTTGAAACCAGGCTGGAAGGAAGCAGGCAAGAGTTGCTCGATAAAGGGTGGTATGGGAGGACAAGGAGGCGGAAGTAAAAGCACACCAGGACGTAAAGGATCTAGGCACCCAGTAACTGCGCTTTGACTCAGCCAGAGTCAGCCGTCCTTGATGTCGTGCCGCATCCTTGGGTAACATAGTAGACTTACACTCCAAGGGGGGCAGCTGTTGTAGGACCCATTGGATAGCCAATGAGGAGCCATGGAAACCGCCGAAAGTGGGGACATTTGCTCAAAAAATCGCCGAGGGCTTTTTTTCTTACTATGAAATAAGTTTCCAAGCGTCTCTAGATACCCCCGGCTTACGCGCCCGTCCTAAACCTTCCCCGCGTACTCTCTTGCCTGCTTCGGGATTCCGAATTACTCTTATAGGCTAGCGTCTCGCGGCAATGGCCGTTGGTTGATAGACATGGATCAGGGGCAAGCAACGGCTGATCCACTACCCCGTATCCCCACCCCGAATTACTGTATGGAGGTCCCCACCAAACCGAATTCCCTGCCATATCTTATCGAGACGAGATCAAACACAACCACTAGAGAAGACAAGAAGACCCTACGTGCATCCACATACCCAATAAGAACAGGAGATGCTGTATCCATACCTAGGTACCTAGGTTTGTGCACCCGCATCTCTAACCCCTTGCCAAAACCACAATTCGGCGTCTATTTCGGCATCACCAGCGCCCTCCTTCTGGCGGCAAACGGCAGCCTCATCCCCCCATCCTTTTGGCATAACCATATTCGGCGTGAATCTCGTGTCTTGCGAAATGGATGACCCAATCGGCGTACTCGGTCGGTTGATCGGTTTATTAAGTTTGAACAGGCACTGCTTAGGCGTCCATCGACCTATTGTCAACATCGGCCATTCTCGGTGAAGATGGAGGAGTATCGTTCATCGGCGACAACAGGCGGCTGGGTGGAGCAAGCCTGTGTGTTATCAGCCGCAATACTCATGGCAGGGGTGTTGGAGCTGGTACGTGGCAGGACCCAACAGGAGCCTCTGGGGTCTGATAAACGAAACTTCTGAAAACAGAGCCCGAATCGCACCCGAAACCAAAAAGCTATAACTGGATCGCGAAGATACACATCTACCGGTGGGTAATGAGCTACTCGAGTTTTCTCCTGAGAAGACTGACATCCTGTGGGTGACTTACTGCCTTTGACTGAGCTGAGCTACCCAGACGAACTTGGGCTTCTACTGCAACTGTATTACTATTACTTGCTCTTCAGTCGACATCTTTGATAGAATGGCTTCCCAACAACCAGAGCCCATCGCGATTGTAGGCAGCGGTTGCCGCTTTCCTGGGGGTGTAAAATCCCCCTCAGCGTTATGGAAGCTGCTCGAACGCCCGCGTGATGTAGCTCAGGAGATTCCACCAGATCGATTCGACACGAGGGGGTTCTATCACCCCGATGGCACCCACCATGGGACCACCAACGTTCGGCATTCATACTTGCTGGAGGAGGACGTCCGCGTATTCGACGCGGCTTTTTTTAACATCAGCCCAAATGAAGCTGATTCGATCGACCCGCAGCAGCGTCTGCTGCTGGAGACTGTGTACGAAGCCCTCGAAGCGGGCGGTCACACGCTCGAGGCCTTGCGCGGATCTGATACTGCTGTCTACGTCGGTACTATGGGTGTCGACTACAACGATACCCTTCTACGGGACCTCAACACCATTCCAACCTATTTCGCCACGGGGACGAACCGGGCGATCATCTCGAACCGTGTCTCGTACTTCTACGACTGGCACGGCCCTAGCATGACCATTGATACCGCCTGTTCGTCCAGTCTGATCGCTGTGCACCAGGGAGTGCAGGCATTGCGAACTGGCGAATCGCGGGTTGCCGTGGCATGCGGGACGCAGATGATTCTGGGACCAGGTTCGTTTTTTTCTTCCGCGGTCTAGCCATGCATGTTGAATGAAAAATTATTAACCTGTTTATGCAGAGGTATTTGTGTTTGAAAGCAAGATGAAGATGCTTTCTCCTACGGGCCGCTCGCGCATGTGGGATGCGGATGCGGATGGCTACGCTCGGGGCGAGGGGGTGGCCGCTATCGTCATGAAACGCCTCAGCGATGCCATTGCTGATGGCGATCACATCGAATGTCTGATTCGCGGTACAGGGGCCAATCAGGACGGGTACTCGAACGGCATCACAGTGCCTAGCTCGGAAGCCCAAGCGGCGCTCATCCACCAGACCTACGCCAAGGCCGGGTTGGATCCCAAAAATCCTCGTGACCGTCCGCAGTTCTTCGAAGCCCACGGAACCGGCACCAAAGCGGGCGACCCAAAGGAGGCTGCCGCCATCTACGAGTGCTTCGGTAACAATGATGATGATGCTTCTCTGTATGTCGGGTCTGTAAAGACCGTCATCGGCCATACCGAGGGTGCTGCGGGCCTGGCTGGTCTTCTCAAGGCCTCCGGGATCATCCAGAAGGGATTCATCCCACCGAATCTACTATTCAACCGCTTAAACCCGGCTATTGAGCCGTTTTACCAGCGACTTCGAGTTCCTACGAGACTGGCATCATGGCCCCAGCTGCCGGAAGGGGTTCCTCGGCGCGTGAGCGTCAACAGTTTCGGTACGTAAAATTGACACCAGCGACATTCTAACTTATCTGTTCTGCGTCACTGACCACTGTTCGCCAGGTTTTGGTGGTAGCAATGCACATGCTATCGTGGAGGAATACCGCGAATCTCCAGTCAACGCGATAGTCGCCCCTCTGCCTTCGGAGCCTGAAACGCATCGCGCCCCTTTTACCCCATTCATCTTCTCGGCTGTATCTGAGGGGTCCCTAGCCGCCCAGTTGCAGGCCTACTCCGATCATTTGGAAACACACGGTGACATCAATGCATCGGATCTGGCCTGGACTCTGCAGTCGCGCAGGAGTCAACTCCCTATCAAGGCGGCCTTCTCCGCAGAAACCACCCAAGGGCTGATGTCCAAGATCAACGACAAGCTTGCCGAGGTGAAGGCGAATCCTGGCACGAGTATTGGCACCCGCTCCAACCCCAAGTCGGCGCCTCGCGTGCTGGGTGTCTTCACCGGCCAGGGTGCTCAATGGGCAGCCATGGGCGCGCAGCTGATCTGCTCGTCTGACTTCGTCCGCAGACGAATCCAGGATCTTGAGGAATCCTTGGCCACCCTGCCAGAGTCTGATCGGCCCCAATGGCGCCTCCGAGATGAGATGCTTGCTGGAGCCGACACGTCGCGCATCGCAGAGGCTGAGCTATCACAGCCGCTGTGTACGGCGATTCAGGTCGTCCTCGTCGACCAGCTGCGGGCGGCTGGGATAAAATTTGCCGCTGTCGTGGGGCATTCCTCGGGAGAAATAGGCGCTGCATATGCCGCTGGCTTCCTTTCCGATCATGATGCCATCCGTGTTGCCTACTACCGAGGTTTGTACGCCCGACTGGCTGGAAACCCTAGCAGTAGTCAGAAGGGTGCAATGCTCGCGGTTGGGACGTCTTGGGAAGACGCGCAAGACCTCGTCGGCCTGAGAGCATTCAGGGGCCGCCTGGCCGTCGCCGCCCACAACTCTTCGGCGAGCGTCACCTTGTCGGGAGATGCCGATGCAGTCGTTCAGGCAAAGAAGGTGTTCGATGAGGAGAAGAAGTTTGCGAGGTTGTTGAAGGTAGATACCGCCTATCATTCGCATCACATGTTGCCATGCGGCGACCCGTATATTCGGTCTCTGCGGGCATGTGGGATCCGAGTCAATCGGGAACGGAGTGAAACCTCCTGCTCCTGGTTCTCGAGTGTGGTTCCAAGCGACAAGGGTATGGAGCCTATCGAAGAGCTTCAAGACACCTACTGGAGAGACAACATGACCAATGCAGTCTTGTTCGCGGACGCTGTCAAGAATGCTGTCGCAAGCGATCCGCAAATAAGCTTCGCCATCGAGGTCGGACCTCACCCGGCCCTTAAAGGCCCGGCCACCCAGAACATTTCCGACGTGCGATCCGCCGCGCTTCCATACTGCGGTGTACTCAGTCGAGGGAAGAACGACGTCCAGGCCTTCTCGGACGCTCTGGGCTTCGCTTGGACACATCTGGGCGCCCAGGGTGTCGATTTTGAATCTTACGAGAAGGCTATGGCGCCCTCGTCGTCAGGCAATGCCTCGCGACGGAAGCTGGTGGTCGGCCTGCCGTCGTACCAATGGAACCATGCGAGGACTCATTGGCACGAATCACGCCGATCGCGCAAGATGCGCGGGCGGAAACAAGCTCCCCACGAGATCCTCGGCGTTCTGTGCCCAGATTCTACCTCCCGCGACTTGCGATGGTCTAATCTGCTCAAAGTATCCGAGATTCCATGGCTCGATGGCCATCAGTTGCAAGGCCAGATCGTCTTCCCTGCCGCGGGCTACGTCGCCATGGCGCTCGAGGCATCCAGAAGTCTTGCGGCTGGCAGGCCCGTCGAGGTCTTCGAACTCCACGATCTTTCTATCCCGAGAGCCATTACATTCGAGGAGGATGCCAACTCGGGGGTCGAGACTCTTGTCACGCTTACGGGGTTGGCTACTACCACCCGCCTGGACCAACTCCATCAGAGTCAAACCACCGTTTCCACTGCCGAATTCTCTTGCTACTCCTGCACTGGCGTAGGGTCGGACCAGGAGATGGAACTTATGGCGAGTGGTAATGTGAAGATTGTGTTCGGCACTCCGGACGTTGCAGCGTTGGCCTCCACTCCGCTGGAAGTTTCCAACATGTCTCCCGTCGATACTGATCGTTTCTACTCTTCCCTTGACAAGCTCGGGTACGGTTATAGTGGCATATTCCGTGGTATGTCGTCGCTGAAGCGAAGGTTCAACCAGTCTTCTGTCAAGGTGGCCACATATCCCTACTCGCTCGAAGAGACTTCGGTGTATCTGGTGCATCCGACCATGCTTGATGTTGCATTCCAAGCGTCCATGCTCGCGTACTCGGCCCCCGGGGACGAACGCCTCTGGTCACTCCACGTCCCAACATCGATCCGAAGCATTCGGGTCAATCCGGAAGTGTGCGCTTCGCTGCCGATTTCCGGGTCCCGAGTGCCGGTTTCCACGATGCTCACCGAGTCGGAAACGTTCTGCGGAAGCATCGACGTCTTTAGCGAAGATGGCAAACACGCGATGGTCCAGGTCGAAGATTTGACCATAAAGCCGTTCGCGCCTGCAACCGAGGCAGACGATCGCCGCCTGTTTTCGCACACACAGTACGACTTTGCGGCACCAAACGGGGCTTCCATCGTGCGCAACATCCGTCCTTCTGCGGACGAGGTCGAACTGGCCGGCGTCTGTGAGAGAGTATCGTTTTACTATCTCCGTAAGTGGAAGTCGGAAATCACCGATGACGACTGGGCGAACGGCCAACCGCATCACGCGCGCCTTCGAGACTACATGGAGCACACATTTTCTATGGTGGCCAGGGGACAACATCCCTACCTGCAAAGGGCATGGTCTAAAGATACCCCTGAAGACATCAAAGCGTTGATCAATAGGTGTGTATTCCTTAAGCTAGACGACAAGGGGGTTGTGGAATCGCGACTGACTGAATGCGGCAACTAGATACAATGACAGCGTCGATATCAAGCTCATTTCAGCCGTGGGCGAGAACATCCCCGCCGCCGTGCGAGGCGAGACGACTATACTGGAGCATATGCTCCCGAACAACATGCTTGATGACTTCTACAAGCAGGGCCTCGGGTTTGCAAGATACAATTCTTTCCTGGCAGCCATGATGAAGCAGGTGGCGCATCGCTATCCACACGCTAGGATTCTCGAAATAGGTGAGTAGTAGCGCAATCGGCCGTGCCTGGTCGAATGCGCCTACGTAGTATGCATGCTTTGCGGGATTCGTTAACAAGATGACCAGGTGCTGGCACGGGTGGGGCCACGAAGTCGGTCCTGGAGAGCATGGGAAACACTATGTCCTCTTATACCTACACCGACATATCGGTGGGTTTCTTCGAGAAGGCCGCAGAGCTATTTAAAGCGTACAGCGATAAGATGACCTTTAAGACCTTGGACGTGGAGAAACCCCCGGCAACCCAAGGGTTCGAGTCGCAGTCTTATGACATTGTCATCGCATCCAACGTCCTGCACGCCACCGCGTCGCTCCAGAAGACGTTGGAGAATACCCGACAGCTTTTGAAGCCTGGAGGATATCTCCTGTTGTTGGAGATCACCAATAATGGACAAATCAGGTGCGGAAACATCATGTGCGGTCTTCCTGGATGGTGGATTGGCGCGGATGATGGCCGTAGGTATGCGCCAACCATCACGCCCGGGGAATGGCATACTGCCCTGCGTAAATCTGGATTCTCTGGCATCGATGCCATCACCCCGGAGGTCGACGTATTAGCTTGGCCATTCTCCATCATGGCCGCGCAGGCCGTGGATGACCGGGTCCATTTCTTGCGACGGCCATTGTCGCACTCTTCGTCCGCAGCTTCGATCTACATCGACAGCCTTGTTATTCTCGGCTCTGGAAGCCTTGAGAGCGCACGCATCGCCGAGGACTTGGTCGACAGCCTTGGGCGCTTCTGCGGTCAAGCGACCATCCTTAACGGCTTGCCTAGCGAGGCTGAAGCGAGTGCTTTGAGTTCTATGAGCACGTTCGTCAACTTGGTAGACCTTGATGCCCCCATCTTCAAGGGCATGACGACCGAGAAGATGGACGGTCTGAAGCGACTTTTCGAACTAGCCAAGCACATCTCGTGGATTACGGTAGGCGCACAGGTGGATGAACCGTACCACATGGCCAGCATTGCTTTCAGTCGCGCTATGAGTCACGAGGCAGGTCACGTCAGCTTTAATCACCTCGATCTTTCCGATCTGGAACATGGCGCCTCGAAAGTCATCGCCGAGCATCTTCTGCGGCAGTGCGCCCTCGTCGAATGGGAAGAGCCGAGGGACAGACATCAGCGACAGCAACAGCTTCTGTGGTCGAAGGAACCCGAAGTGTTCCTCGATCGCGGGCGGGAGATGATTCCTCGCCTGGTAAACAACGTCGGGCAGAACGCTCGTCTCAACTCTTCCAGGCGTCGCATTGTCACGACAGTGCCGATATCAAGCTCGAACGTCTCGATTGCCCTGTCTGCCGATTCGCTGCCCTCTTTGGTGGAAGAAGTCCTCCCCGTGGCGCGGAAAGACAGCAAGAGATTTATAAGGGTCGAGAGCTCCAGTTTGACGGCGCTCCGCGTCGCCACGGACACGTTCTTGTTCCTCGGTATCGGCAAAAACAGCCTAGCCACGGACGCTACCGTCGTTCTCTCCACGGAGAACTCGTCCGTGACCACTCCGGTGGCAAGTGTGAAGGCAAATACCGACACCGCCACTCAATCATTATCAGCTGACGGCCTGCTGATTGCCGTTGCGAGTGAGCTCCTTGCCGCGTCCCTGGTTGACACTTTGTCCCCAGGGAGCAGCCTCCTGGTGCATTGCTCAGTCAAGGACCGTCCTCTTGCCGCAGCCATGTCACGGCAGGCGACTGCCAAAGCGGTTCGTGTTACCTTCTCATGTGGTGTGGATGGCACCAACGGCGATGCGCAAGACCCGTCGTGGGTCAAGTTGAATGCTCGCGCACCTAGACATGTTATACAGAGAATGCTCGCTCCAGCAAAGCCCACTCATTTCCTCGACTTGACTGCCCATTCTCGCACTCACCCGGACCCCCTCACTCTCAACATTACTCAAGCTTTGCCGTTAAGCTGCAAGCGAATGGACCGGCACGTCCTCTCCCAGCATCAATCTTCGCTGCCTCAGTCGTGGAGTCTAGATGCTCTGACAGGTCGGCTGACAAATGCCGTATCCAGTGCGAGAGTGGCGGCAACGCCTACCTCTCTGGAAAAAGAGCTGGTTATTCAGCTTGGCCAGATTCATGATCTATCCATGCCTAAACCCGCGACAAGTGTCGTTCACTGGCCGTTGGATGGAGAAGTTGAGGTTGAAGTGCGTCCTTTGGATGCTCGACGCCTCTTCTCCCAGGACAATACGTACATTCTCGTCGGTCTCACCGGCCAGATTGGACAATCGCTCTGCGAATGGATGGTATCCAACGGAGCGGGGTGTGTATGCTTGACGAGCCGCAACCCCAAGGTCGACGAGAAATGGCTGCAGTCTTTCGAAGGAAGCAACGCAATTGTTAAGGTCTTTGCCATGTATGTAGACAGTTCATTCGTTCCTATTCACGCAACCGGCAAAAGATCTGTGCTAACATTGTCTGATACCACAGGGACGTCACCGATATAAATAGCGTGGAGAAAGTCGTCAATGCCATCAGGGAAAACTACCCCCCGATCGCGGGTGTCGCCAACGGAGCCATGGTCCTCCACGACGCATTATTCTCTGGGATGCCGGTAGAAACGATGCAGGAAGTCCTCGGGCCCAAGATCGAAGGAACAAACCATCTCGACCAGCTGTTTTACAACGACCCGCTGGATTTCTTTATCCTATTCTCGTCGTCAGCGTGTGTCATTGGAAACTCGGGACAGACCAACTACGCCGCTGCAAATGGTTACCTGAACAGTCTTGCCAGGCAAAGACGTAGACGCGGCTTGGCCGCATCTACGTTCGACATCGGCCGCGTTGCTGGTCTTGGATATGTCGAGACCGCCGGCCAAGCCGTCATGGACCAACTGACCAGGTTCGGGCTCATGGCTATCTCTGAGTCAGAGTTTCGGCAGATGTTTGCCGAGACAATCCTAGCCGGCTATCCAGACCCCAAGGATAAGAACGACATCCCGAACGCGGTGGTGACCACCGGTATCCGTACCATCCGGGATGATGAAGAAATCCAGGGCCCGTGGTTCGACAACCCCCGCTTCTCGCATTGCATCATCGAGGCCAAGAAGGCTGAGTCGGACGCTGGGGAGCAGAACAAGAAGACATCACTCCCAGTCACTGGACAGTTAGCGAGAGCGGCAACGAAGGAGCAAGCCCTCGAAATTCTCCAAGGTAGGAGAAACAAGAAATCACTTCCATGTCAGCTATTGATGAGAATACATGCTAACGATAACGCGCGCAGACTGTTTCTCGGCCAAGTTGCGCGTCGTCTTGCAGCTATCCGAAGATGCAATTGCCCCAGATGCTCCTCTGGTCGAGCTTGGAGTTGATTCCTTGGTTGCTGTGGAAGTGCGGTCCTGGTTCTTAAAGGAGTTGAAGGTGGACATCCCCGTGCTCAAGGTGGTCGGAGGCGCATCCGTAGCCGAGCTGTGCCAACGAGCTCTGGAAAAGTTGCCCGAGGAACTCCTAGCCGGCATTGGAGAACAGGAACCTAGCAAGCCTGCCGCAGCACAGCCCCTGCCCACGCCCGAGGTCCGGGTTGCGAGATCGAGTTCTCCCTCCGAGGACAGCTCGACTTCGGGAGGCTCACGATCCCCTAACGAAGTTCTTAGCAGTGCTCCACTGTCGACGCCCTCGACGCAGCTGTCCTCGAGAACTGCTTCGTCCGACAACCTCGCCGAGGCTGCGAAGCTGAGCATCACCACCTCTTCTCCTCCAGCAGAGACAGCGGCGGAGCAGCCGCTGAAGAGATTCGTGAAGAACGAGCAGATCTCGTTCGGACAATCAAGATTTTGGTTTCTCCGGCTGCTCCTTGAAGACCAGACGACATCTAACGTGGCATTTTATTACCACGTCGCTGGAAACCTACGCATCGGCGATCTCGAGAGAGCCGTACGTATCGTCACTGCCAGACACGAAGCGCTGCGCACATGCTTCATTGAGGATGACACCGAGGCAGACCAGGCCTATCAGAGTGTGATGGCCAGTTCCCAGCTGCGACTGGAACACAAGAAGATCAAGTCTGTGGATGATGTCGCCGCCGAATACGCCAAGTTGCAGTCGCACGTTTTCGACCTAGCGAGTGGCGAGATGCTACGACTAGTTCTCCTGACGCTGTCACCGTCATCTCATTATCTACTGGTTAACTACCACCATATTGTGATGGACGGTGTCAGTTTCCAAGTCTTCCTCTCGGACCTAGAGAAGGCTTACAACGGCCAATCTCTCGGGGCACCGCCCCGGCAATTCCCGGACTTCTCGGCGGCTCAGCGGCGAGCGTTTGAGGAGGGTGAAATGAACGACGAACTTAAGTACTGGAAAGGGATATTCCCAGCTGGCGAGCAGCCACCGGTGTTGCCGCTGTTGCCAATGGCTCGAACCAGCTCCAGGGTGCCAATGAAGAACTTCGGTGTCCATCAAGTGGGATCACGGCTGGGCCCCGAACTGGCGGCGCGGATCAAGTTGGTATCGAAAGCGCAGCGATCCACACCCTTCCACTTCTACCTGGCCGCCTTCAAGGCGATGCTATTCTCCTTCACGGAGGCTCAAGACCTGACCATCGGCATTGCGGACGCTAACCGCCACGACAGCGATGTGCTGGGCAGTATCGGATTCTTCTTGAATCTGCTTACCTTGCGATTCCACCGCCAACCACATGAACGTTTTGCGGACGCTATTACCGAAGCTCGCAACACGACCTATGCCGCACTTAGCCATTCCCGTCTGCCCTTTGACGTTCTGCTAAAAGAGTTAAACGTGGCCCGCTCTTCGTCGCACAGCCCCTTTTTCCAAGCATTCTTCGACTACAGGCAAGGCGCTCAGGAGAAGCATCCCTGGGGCAATACCCAGTTCGAATTCCAGGAGGTACATCCTGGACGGACGGCGTACGACATCACCCTAGATGTGACTGATAGCGCCAAGGATGCACTTGTCATGTTGCGAGCGCAGAAGGGCCTCTACGACCAGACGGCTGCGAATTTGTTGTTGGAGACCTACGTCCACTTCCTCGACACCCTCTCTAGTGATACATCGCTCCTTCTCAAGGCAATCCCTCTGTTCAGCGAGAAGCAGCTTACCCAAGCCATCAAGATCGGTCGCGGTGAGACCCCCTTTTCTCTATTTAATTTTGGATCTGCCCACTGACTAGCATGCACTTAGGACCAAAGTTGATTTCTGATTGGCCTGAGACGCTTCCCCACCGTATCGAACAAATTTCCCAGAACAATCCGAACAAGATCGCGTTGATGGATGGCAATGGCAGCAAACTCACCTACTCGGACATGAGTAGCCGGATCGAAGCCATCAGCGAGGCGTTGCAAAATGCCGATATTGGTCCTGGCTCTCGTGTGCTCGTCTTCCAGCAGGCGGCGGCCGATTGGGTATGCTCCATGCTTGCCATCATGCGCACTGGGGGTATTTACGTGCCGTTGGACCTCCGCAACCCACTACCACGCCTGGCGGCTGTCGCAGAGGACTGCAAGCCGAGCGCGGTCCTAGCCGATGGCACTACCCTGGGGGACGTGACGCAGCTCAATATATCCTACGCCCGCGTCATCGATGTATCTCATGTAAACTCCAAGCCCTCGAAACGCGTACCTAACTGCGCGCGATCAAACTCACAGGCGGCCATCCTGTATACCAGCGGCTCGACCGGTACACCGAAGGGCATCATGGTTACGCACTCGGGCCTCCGGAACGAGATCGAGGGATACACGAAGACATGGAAGCTGGGCGCCGAACGTGCGCTACAGCAGAGCGCCTTCACTTTCAACCATTCCTCCGACCAAATATACACAGGCCTCGTCAACGGTGGTATGGTGTACATCGTCCCCTGGAGCAAGCGTGGCGATCCTCTGGAGATCACAAAGATCATCCAAGAGCAGTCTATCACTTACACCAAGGCGACGCCGTCTGAGTACTCGCTGTGGATGCAGTATGGTGGCGACAGCCTCCGACAGGCGTCTAGGTGGCGTTTCGCCTTCGGTGGTGGCGAGCCTCTAACGAGCACAATCACGCAGGAGTTTTCTGAGCTTGCTCTCCCACAATTGCGTGTTTTCAACTCGTACGGACCGACGGAGATCTCCATCTCGTCGACCAAAAAGGAGCTCGATTATCGCGAGATACAAGGAGATGACCGGATTCCGTGCGGATATTCCCTCCCCAATTACTACACATACGTCGTGGACGAGCAGCTGAAGCCGCTACCAGCCGGCATGCCTGGTGAGCTCTGCATAGGCGGCGCCGGAGTGTCGCTCGGTTACCTTAACAACAAAGAGCTGACCAGCCGGCACTTTGTTCCGGATCCGTTCGCGTCGCCCGAGGATGTCGCCAATGGTTGGACGCGCATGTACCGCACAGGAGATATCGGACATCTGCAAGACGACGGGGCCATGGTTTTCCACAATCGTATGGCGGGCGACACGCAGGTCAAGATCCGTGGGCTTCGCATCGAGCTGTGCGATATCGAAAGCAACATCATCTCGGCGTCCGGGGGTGTGTTGAGAGAGGCCGTCGTCACCCTGCGCGAGGGCAACCCCGGATTTCTGGTCGTCCATGTCGTGTTTGCACCACAGCACAACATCACGGACAAGGAAGCCTTCCTTGAGAACTTACTTGGAAATCTCCCAATTCCTCAATACATGATCCCCGTCGCTGCAATCCCGCTTGACAAACTCCCCCTAACCAATCACTCCAAGGTGGACCGGAAGTCCATCCAGAACATGCCGCTGCCCCAGCGAGCTAGGAGTCATGCCGAAGACGGCGAACTGACAGAAACGATGATACAGCTGAAACGTGTATGGGAGGGTGTACTCGGGAACAAAGAGCTCGGATTCGATATCACGCCTTCGAGTAGCTTTTTCCAGGTCGGCGGCAACTCCCTCTTGGTCATCCGCCTCCAATCGCGAATCCGCCAGGGCTTCAATGTCACCATACCCCTCGCCGACCTCCTGGGCGCCAACACTCTCGGCAAGATGGCGCACAAAATCGAAGAGAGCTCAAGCGTTGGGCTCATCGATTGGGAGAAGGAGACTGCCCCTCCTACCATTCCCGGATTCCTCAAGGACATCGCTGACGCCGGTGTGGACCAACAGAAGCCCACGACCGTGTTAGTCACGGGCTCGACCGGCTTCCTTGGAAAGTACATCCTGCCGCAGCTCGCCGCCAACCCGGACGTCGGCGCGATCCACTGCGTGGCCGTGCGAGACAGGCCTTCCGAAGCGGGACTCCGCCAACCGTTCCAATCTCCCAAGATCGTCTCCCACAGCGGCGACCTCTCGGCGCCGCTGCTCGGCCTCTCGGAGGACGAGTTCCACACCCTGTCAAGAGAGGCTGACCTGATCCTGCACATGGGCGCGGTGCGTTCCTTCTGGGACAACTACCACGTCCTGCGACCCAGCAACGTCGACCCCACCAGAGAGCTGGTCAAGCTGGCCGCCCCGCGCCGCGTGCCCATCCATTACATCTCGACGGTCAGCGTGCTGCCTCGGGGCACGGGAATGGTAAAGGCGGCGACGGAGGCCGTCTCGGCCGCCGACAACGCGCCGCCGGCCGATGGGAGCAACGGCTACGTGGCGACCCGGTGGGCCAGCGAGCGCATCCTAGAGCGCTCGGCCGCGAGCCTAGGGCTGCCTACGTTCGTCTACCGCTTCCTCCCCGCGGCGCAGCTGGCCACGCCGAAGCGCCTGCTGGACGAATTCGTCCGTTTCGTGGACGTGTCGGGCGCTGTGCCGGACATGAGCGGATGGGAGGGTCGCATCGACATGATCCCCGCCCGCGAGGCGGCCGACTGGCTGTGCAGGGCGATGCTCCCGGACGGAAGCAGGTCGGCTGCTGCTGGCGCGCGGTTCGCGCACTACGAGAGCCCGATCGCCGTCGACGTGGCCGAGATGCGGGCATATATCTCGCAGCAGAGGGAAGGCCGGGGGCTGGAGCGGATGCCGGGCCTTCGGTGGATCGGGCGTATCAAGGCGCTCGGATTCGAGTACTTCTTGTCGTCGCAGGACGCCACGGTCAGCGCACGTGGTGAGGGAGGAGCCAAGTTTGAATCGCGGAGATAGAGCATTTACTGAGTTTTGTTTGTATTGATTTTCCTGTCGTTATTTTGACAACATTACTAGAATATCAGAAGAGAAGCTCATTACCAGAATATGAAGTAATATACTTATAATCATGGCAATGTGAGGCAGCAATAGGGAAGATAGGTAAAGGGCTCAAAGCCATCCGTTGATTTCTGATCTCTTGAAGACCTGCCCTGTCCTATCTCGGGCGAGAGGGCTGCATGTATAGACGTGACCCCTGGCTCAAGAAAGCGCAAGCAGCAATCAAATCTTCGTGCATGAATCCGATCTGAGTACCAATCTTCTCGGATACTCAATTCCACGTTCCAGAAGGCTGTGATGGGAACCGCAAAGCCTGTGATGTCAATCTGTGTCTTGACCTGGTTCAGCTCAGAGCATTCCGCACGGTCCATAGAAGCACCATTATTGAAGAGTTCACCATAAGATAATAAATAGCATTGCCATCCATATGATAGGAAAACCAGGCACGCATGCCACAATAGAGAGACATTCGGCGCCACCAAAAAAAGTAGGTGCCGCGTTGCGAATGTCTTCAGACTCCTTTACGCACATGGACTCTGCGACGTAGTCCTTTTAGCTTTGTGGTTTCCGATTCACGAGGCGGCCCAGGCCGCCTTGTCTTTTCTGGTTAGCTACTGAGCTAAAACAATACTTTGCCTAACAGAAAAAGGTGAGTGCGTTAAGATGCTTTGAAAAGACAAAAGGGGGCTTTTAAATTTTTTAAATATAGGACGCATAGAGAATGGATTAAGGAGCTACTTAATAATTCCCGTGGTTCCTCCTACAGGCTTCGCTATAAGTGCTTTTATTGGCTTTTTAATAGCACATGTTTGGGGCATATGGCAAATTAGATGTGCTTATGCTTCATCCCAACGATCCTGAGTTATGGAGAGAAGACCGAGGCGGTGGGAGCCTGGAATTCCTAGCATTTCAGGGACACGCATCCTAGTTTCTCAAATCTATGGGCACCTCTTTGACTTTACAGGTAGTCCAGGATCACAGTTGGCGATAGAACTTTAACACTCTGGTTACGCGGTGGGCGTGGCCCTGCTTAGCAGAAGAAATCCCCTTTCCCATACTTGTTGCCCCTTTGGGCTTACACGCCTCGGACTTGCCGGCATCAATACCCCGGGATAAGGAACCCCTGAAGGCCTCTTCCAAATAATCATGTGAGTTGCTAGGAATTTTTTCTGTCAGGAATAATCTCTCACACTGTTAAATAAACTCCTGTTTAGGGGCTTATGATAGGCGATATTTTCCAGGGACACGAATATAAAAGTGAGTCATTCGTTTACTCCGATGCGTTCGGTCTTGAGGGCCGCCTTGTGTTTGGCATCAACCTTATACCTTTTGGCGCTGTCGTTTGACTTGAGCTTGGTCTTGATGGCAACGAGCTTCTCCCTAAGTGTTGGCTTCTCCAAGAATACCGAATGATGGTCAGGGTCGATAAACTGGTTAAGGTACGTGGTGGTATCGGCGATGGCCTTTGCTTGAGTGAGCCATGCATCTTTCTGTCGATCGTACTGCTTGATAGCAATATCGAACATACGGCACGGAGTGTCTGCTGACTCATCCCAGCCCACCATTCCGCTCTATGTTCTGCCACCAAAAAAAACCAAAAGGTTGCGGACACGCGCCCAGGACTGATACTGACACTGCCCTGCAACCAGCCACGAGGGGATACAGTTGGAATCGAAGGCGACACATATTCGGAAGACTTTCTAGATGAGTTTCTATGCAATGTAGTGTAATTAGTGTAACATCCTAGCCTTGCACACCCAAAATTTTCCCAAGGAGGCTAAGAGGAGAGCCGCTACGCTGCACTCCACGGGAGTCGAATACTACTGCTACCACTGCTTCGAATGTACATCATCTTGTGGAGACAACATTCTTTTCCTCAAGTCCCTTTACGGCAGGAAGATCATACAAATTAGAGATGCCTAGCTAATAGGATGTAAGGAAAGTCCCGACCAACTGCATGAACCTCTCACGCTCTTCCCAATGCGCCATATGACTCGAGTTTTCGAACACGACCCACTTGACCCTTGGGATGGAACGGAACCAGGGCTCAACGCATAGCTCCGAGACCTCGTCGTACCGCCCATTGAGAAGCAACGTATCAACGTTGATATTCTTCGCCTGCTCCGATCCGTCCCAGTCCTTGAGACTGCCATCGACCACAATTTCAGATGGCCCCTGCATGGTGTTGTACGCAGTGGGGTCGTCCTTCAAGTTGATGAATGCCTGCTGCACTGGTTGGGGCAATGGATCGACTCGACAGACGTGTCGCGCATAAAAAATCGCGCTGGCTCGTTCGTACTCGGGCGTTTCGAGATTGCCGGTACGGTCACCCTCCTCCAAGATTTTCTGGATATCCGCCGGTAGCTGGGCACGCAATCGCTTGCCACCTTCGACGAAAAGGGGGAAGCTAGCAGGTGAGCCTGCTATTACTAGTTTCTTCAACCCTACTGGTCGGCGCGCGGCATACATGCCGGCAAGCATCCCGCCCCAGCTCTGACCAAGTAGATAGAAGCCTCTCGAGCGGAGTTGTAAGTGGTCGATCAAATTGTCGAGCTCGGCAATGAATAGATCGAAGGTCCAGAAGGATTCGTCCCTCATCTTATCTCGTAGATGCGTGGAGCGTCCGCAGCCAATCTGGTCATAAAACACGATGGGGACATGATATTGGTCAATGAGGTCGGTGAACGACGCAAGGTATTCATGGCCAGCGCCAGGTCCTCCGTGGAGCGCTATGAGAGGGGTGGACTGCTCAAGGTCGCCAACGACTTTGTACCACTACAACTCCGAGAGTTAACGCCCGCAGCTCAAGCAAGGGCTCTGACGGATATGTGAGGCGTCGCCCGAACACCGGTGACTCTTGCATGTAAAACCAATATCAAATGAACAGAAGGCAACGACTTACTGTGCTGCAAGGCCTCCCGCTGTTGGGCGCCGCAAAGGGGACTTCCCCTTCAATAGTGGGATATGCGGACATGTCGATTGACTCAGGTCAAGCTGACGACTGAAGAGATTCCTCAAGACTCCAAAGAACCCCAGTGATACCACTAGATTAAGGGGCTACCCCGGACGAGCCTTTAATTTCTGGGTGGAACGAGGATGCGTAGGATTGCGTTTGCAGCGCTACCTGAACGAGCGCAGGGGTTTTTATACAGGGCCATGCAGTTAGTCGTGACTTCTGCAGGCCGTCATCGCCGCCCACGTCTGTTTGCAGTAGGCAGAGCTAATGGTCGAGGCCGGATAAGCCGTTTCAAGGTGTTCATCAACCAACAGGCGGGTCGCGTCGGGTAAATAACCTGTTCGATGGAGAAAGCAGGCCTGTAAATACCATTTCCGTAAAAAGTACGCGAAAATAATCTTACGTTACATATAAAAGGTTCGAAAACAACGTGTAATTATTATATATTACATTACTAGGTGTTAAATAACATTACGGGTGTAACGCGCTCGCCTTTTTGGCTAGTATTCAGATTTGCAAACGGACATTGTAAATATTAACTCCAGGCCTATTAAAACTTGGCTAAATACTTGCAAAACCGATATTCGCTGCCGACGGGAAATATATTCTTACAAAAGTGCTGTCTAACCTTCACCCCCGGATATAGTACGGAGGAGCATACGGACGGCGTTTACAGCGTGCAGAAGCAATCAATTGGATTATGTGCATGTAACGGCAGAGATTTGCATGCATTACTGTATCAAGCAACAGGGATAGCTACGGGCCGTTCTCCCGTTTCGTTCGGCTCCGTTCCGCTTTGTACGGGCCCCACCCCCACCCCCTTCCGGCCAAAAGAAAGTACCCCAGCCGCCTACATGCATGGATGGATTCGACGTACGATAGACCTGGTCCAGTTAAAGGTGGAGCCAAATAGTGAGTTAGGTTCGATTCCTAACAGCGCTAATGGTCTTCGCTATTTGGCTCAACTTCAGTGAGTTTAACAATTTCCACTTTCTGCCAAGCCTGCTGTTTCTGAACTTTCCCGCCGCTCCACAAAAACTGCCCGTGTGATAGCTGTAAGGCTTCGTACGGTACCCGAGTGGTAGGCGAAGGAAGGCGGCGTCCCACCTCGGCAAGTGAATCGGTTGAGGTCCTGAGATTCCATGGCCGCTGTCTCTTTCTACACGAGGCTCTCGTCGTAATCCACTGGCCGGTAGGTATATTCCCCCGGTACAAGCGCCCTCTTTCTTGCCCAATCGTTCAGGCTGTCCCATTTCACGCAGGTTGTCAGCGAGTGGGAGCCCAGCTTCGATGCCTGTGGTCTTTCAGGATCATACACCCATATGCCCGTATGTACTTCAGTATTGGCATGGCACATTAGCGCCTGACGAATGGCGTTGATGCAATGGTCTATGCTAGGTCAGCTAAGAAGATAGGGGAGCTTTTGTGTGAGAGAAGAGAGCCTACCCGAGTGCCCTATATCGAAGGGGCCATGACCATTGCTTCCCGTATGCTCGACCCTTGATCCGTAGTAGTCCCAATGCACCAGCCTGCGCAAGTTGTTTAAGCAATGGAGGTGATGGTAAACTCCCAGGACGCCTAGGTAATCACCACCGTCGACCTGGATGCGGTTGGTAGTATTTTTGTTCAGGCGTTGTAACTCTGCCGGCGTCACTCGGATGTTTAAAGCTTCGCCAAAGTTCAGTAAGCGTCCTCGGGGTGCGTCGGAAGCCAATTTACCATATAGAAGATCTTCCCAAACCTCATCGAGCTCGTCTGAAGGCTCCATATTCCAGGGATGTTGAAGTGCATACCACTCTTGCTTTTCTTCGTATTCTAAGATATCCCCTGGCAAGGCTTCTCATTGTAAGAATTTAAAACAATGATAGGGGAAGAAGAAACCTTACAGTCATGGCTGTCTACTCCTTTGCACTCCTTTTTCGAAACTGTAGAAGTAGACGTCTTCGCAATAACAATAGTCAAACATGTGGCAATATAAAGTAAAAGCGCTAGTATGGCCAAAGACAGAACGTTGCGGCTAAGCCATGAGCATAATGTTCCGTGCGATCGAGGACGCCGCGTCGCCGACAACATGTCGCTAGGTTTGTTCTCTTCCAGCAAAGGATCGCTTTGATCTTTGAACTTCGACTCCATAGCTGACGAATGGGACTTGGTTGGACACTTGGGAAGGTTGATTGATATGACTTAACTAACAAAGCTCGGAAGCTCGAATAGCTGATTCAGGCCAGATATGAGCTTTCCCAACCACTCAGAAAGTCATAGACAGGCGCCCTTGACAATAAAATGGCCATTTCAGTGTACGATGGCGGCGTACAAGTTTGGTCGGCAGTTATAGAAGGATTCGGGCACTCAAATGGGAAAAAAAGTCCCGTTACACTGAAAACGCCAGTAAGCTGCCTTGGCAGGGCAGCCTGCTTCCCTTATCTTTTCTAAGCCAGATGCAACCCCAGTATATGCATCATACACGCGATGTTACCCCCTCAAGCCATGAGGTAGAACATAAGCAAGTGGACAACGGAAAGTGCGCATGCCTATGACAGAAACTTGTTGGTTCATCACAGCGGGTACTCCGCCTTTTGGGGCAAGCATAGCCGAGCCCACGAACAGGGGTGCACCGCGGCACGCGTGGCACTTTGTTGTTGATGTGCAAATGGTGTACTGGGCGATCTCGAGGCCGAAGTCTCCTTTAAGGTTAAGGTATCCTATAAGGTCCGAGGCGGGCGATAAGGCTGCAAGGAACAAGCAGCTACCTCTCATATATATAGTCCCATCTATCCAGTTCGACCGTTCGACATACCATTTTGTCCCACCATCCAACACACAGTTGCTATTACCAAATTTACCGAGTCTACCATCCAAAGCTTTTACACCGGCCCTAAACATGCTTCACCAAAACTTCATTACGGCTTTGCTGGCGTTTGGCGCTCTTGTTAGCGCCGTCCCTTTAGGTATGAAGCTTTGTAAAACATATCATCTTGTCGTTTCACTAACGAGCGGACAGCCGGACGCAGCACCGATGTCATTATTAACGCCGGCCCTATAGTTAAAGCGGAGGACGAGAAGGCTTATCAAGACATGGCTATCTCCAAATAGCCCAACCGTGTTCTTGGCTCATCGGTGGAGTAAGCCCACTGCAGGCGATGTGTTGTATCCATGATGGTCTGATCGTGCCCGACTAGTCGGTCTGTTTTTATCACGATGTCTCCATGCATAGTATATTGGTATCTGGGACATAGTAACATCAACGTTGGATCTTGTTCCCAAGAAAGCACTGGGCTCTTGCCCGCTTCTGACGTTGCCATGATGGATTGCTCTTGCCCCACTTGCGATGAGTATGAAAAACGTTTTCCGCCCTAAAGAGATGGGCCAGGCTAAGTAATTCAATCCTGCCTACGATACTCGACGTCAATCACCCATAACGACTCTTAACGGAGGTGCCAAGGGGCCGGAAAAACTCGAAAACAGAGTTGAATGCGCGTACTCGCAAGCAGTGGCCTCTGCTGATAGCTCACGTGATGAAAGCCACAACGATTTGAAGCTCATGTACTTCAAGTGGTGCCAGTATCATATATTAATCATTATATCTTGGCATTCCCCCTTAAAAAGGAGAAGAAGCAAAGGCTGGTTGCGATGCATTTCCATATAGCAACTCCCAGATGTGCTTGCCTACTAAGCTCCCTAGCCCTCCTTAACTAGCCTGTCAGTGTTATACCGACCCCGCTTGATATTACCATACATCACTCCCGCCCGCCTTGCCGAGCCTCGAAGTGCTCGTTCATTAACCCCCTCTCCCCTGAATAGAAACTCCAGGAACGTCGGTGGAGGAGTCTCGCGTCATTTTGATGTAGCCTCTTCGATCATTTTCCTTGCTGTCAGTCTTCTTGCCCGAGCTTGGGGCCTTAAGGGGGTCGGAGCGAGAAAGTGTTGCTAGGGGGTAATGGGAAATGAACATCGAGTTGTTGTTAACTAGCATCAAACCACTTTCTACCGAGCGTAGAAAAGGCCAGAAGTATATAAGACAGGCAGACGATATGCTGGTGAACTGGACGAGCTGTACGCAGATGTAATATGGAAATGCACGGAGAGTGAAATTGGCCAAGAAGAGACGTGGCAGATAGATAAGCTGGCAAATAGTTGCAATAATAACCCTGAGAACTGTTAGGGGCGCAAGGGGACGCTAGAGAGGATCGTCTAACGCACAGAAGTCGAGCCGAGTAGAAAGATAAGATGCTCAGTCGCGTCTTTAAGGACATGTGTAGTGGATATATGATCACCACTGGAATTGCAATGAGCCCCGCGTCGGTTACGATGCTCATGACTGCCATGTACTTCAGAATAGCTCGCTGCGAAACATCAGCCTCTAATCCTCATCAAAACGATGGGGCGCGTCTTACCTGCCCCCGGCAGGATGTCCCCCCGTTGACCCAAGGCCCCTGGATCCCGCATTGAAAAGCGGTTAAGAATAAGCCAGACAGAGTAGCTACTGCAATCAATATGCTTAAAGCCATCGTTATCCAACGATGGCTTCGGCTTGGGGACAAAGCAAACAAGCTTGTGCAGGCAGACAGCTTGGAACAGCCAATGCAAAGGACGAACAAGATGTCTCTCGCATACCCCGTCTAGGCAAGCTGTCAGTGGGCTAGGTGTCAGTCGCGTTGAGTGCATACCTTGAGACCGGCCGTTAGTTCGTGCCCGGGAATGTCGCTCAAATCTTTCCCGAATATGCTACTCTGCGGAATGATCATCGTAATAAATTCACCTAAGCCCAGGGCCTGCTCATGAGTAAGTGGAATATTCCCTAACTCTACCGTCTGGAGCTACTTGCGTATGAAATTATTATAAGTGCATCCTCTAATATAAAGGGCGCATTTCCCTTGATGAAGAACCGCGTCAGAAGGCGAAAACCAAGCACAAGGGACATCAAGGCGACGAGTAGCCATGTTGTTACTTGAATGATGGGATTCAAATTCGATCCTGTCACTACAGCTCCTGTATCGAACGAGTCGGACCCGGTAATTGAACGCTCCATGACCAGAGTCAGCGCGTGACGGTGAAAGAGAACCACGACCAAGGCATAATGACTGCAAACATGGTCTCTAGATAGCAAGGAGAGGAATTAAGTTTATGACGAGCACAACAACCACACGTGAGAAGCTTATGTTCTGCGCCGCAGTGTATCATTTCAGGAATCTTGTTGGGTGTATGGGTGTGGCATAGCGTAGCATCACGGTGCAATGCAACAACGATATCCCGAAAGTTGCAGGGGGGTGTGATTGGAGAAGTAGTGTCGCCACCTGCAAGTCAACGCCAACAATATTAAAAACAGGGACCCCCGGTTGTTCCTGCGTGCTAATGCACAGAATACGCCGTTGGTGATTGAGTCGCGTAGTCAACCAACCTCTTTGAGGTTGCATGTTACGTGACATATCGTTGCAACTACGCCGCAACTATGCCGCAACTGTGCCGTCTCCCGCAACCGTGCCACGCGGGCCGTCTCCGTTCAACTTGACACGGAACTCGCAGCATATGTCAGGCCGAAGGTTCTGCATTCCTTGTCTGATTGGTTACGCAGCGGGAGAGTCTGTTCGGACTTCATTATGTGCGTGAGGGGGTTCGGGAAGCTTTCACTACCCTCGTCCCCGCCAAGCCGGACAATCTGACCGTTGTAACCTGATGGAGCATTCAGATACCTTGTAGGTAATTTCCTTGCGCTGACTGGAAACCGGAGGTCCAGGAAGGCCCGATGGTCACGTTCAAAACGAACGACCTATGGTCTTGATGAAACCCAATGCAGCAGGTTGTCTTAAGATAAGCCCTTCTCGAAGGATGAGCCGAAGTTAAACTCTGCCAGGCAATACTTGGTATTCTACAGTAATCCAAAGGATGCTGTGCAGATAGTTGAGGTTCTTCCAGGAACAGGTCCATTCTCACTATATTGCCTTTTTCGCCTGGCGTCGGGTTCCTCCCGCTAATCTCCTGCCAATTCATACTTCCGTCATCCCTCTAGGCCTCTTTAGAGCTATTCAGGCTCTGCTCCCCGCTTGGCCATTATCACTTTTACCCGCCGCCCTTGATCTATTCTAACATTGCTCACCATGTCTAAAGACGGAATTGAGCTTCGCGTTAGGACGCCACCGACCGGGGGGGACGGCGAGGCTGGTGATGCTCTTTCTCACCAGAAGTACTACGACGATGATGAGACCTTACGGAGGCTTGGGAAGCGCCCACTCCTGAAACGGAACTTTGGCTTTATGTCAATCCTCGGATTTTCGTGTTCATCGCTATGCTCCTGGGAGAGTCTCTTACTCACGGGTGTTCCCGGCCTCGTTATCGGAGGGCCAGCGGGCTTAACGTGGGCTCTTGTTTTCAACTGGATTGGTATCGCCTCCATTTATGTGGTGCTGGCAGAGTTGTCATCCATCGCGCCAACCAGTGGCGGGCAATGTAAGGGGAGCGTATTCACTTTGCCAACCGTCTTGACTAAAGCGCATACTTAGATCATTGGGTCGCCATGTTGGCCCCGAAGTCTTGGTCGAATTTTCTCTCCTACCTGACTGCCTGGCTTACAACTTTAGCGTGGCAGGCTATTTCTGCTATGGTCAGCTATCTCGTTGCTACCCTTCTTCAAGGCATCATTGTGCTGGCTCGACCAACATATGTACCATTACCGTGGCATACCGTTCTGATGATATGGGCGTCCAGTCTGTTTGCTGCGCTACTCAATTCAGTCAACAGCCGCACACTGGCGAAAGTTGAAGGCCTCATTCTCATTTTACATCTAGCGGGATTCTTTGGCGTTCTAGTCCCACTGGTCTACTTCGCACCGCACAATGATCCGTCTTTCGTATTTACCAGCTTTTCAAACAACGGCGCTTGGCCAACGCAGGCTATGGCTTTCATGGTCGGCTTTCCAACGGTTGCAACTGCGCTCATGGGAGCCGACTGCGCCGTGCATATGTCTGAGGAGATACAGCAAGCCGCCACTGTTGTACCTCAAGCCCTTATGTATACAATCTTCATTAACGGAGCGCTTGGCTTTGCTATTGTCATAGCCATGCTGTTCTGCGTCCAGGATCTTGAAGGGGCGATAGCAGCGATCGAGACCATGTTCTACCCATGTCTCCAAATCTTCGCCTCAGCCACCAAGTCGACCACAGGAGCCTGTCTCATGGCCGGCATCATTTTCACACTGTGCGTTGCTGGCAGTATTGGCATCTATGCATCAGCATCACGGACGCTGTGGTCGTTTTCAAGAGACAAGGGGTTGCCTCTGTCAGAGTTCTTAGTAAAAGTATGTTGATCCGCGCTTCAATACATCTAGAGAACATGAATTTTGACTAACCGAATGGCTGCTCAACAGCTGACGAATAACTCGCTCCCGTTAAACTCCGTATATACTACGCTGACCTTTACGGTTCTGCTTTCCCTTATTGTACTAGGGTCGGCCGTCGCACTGCAAGCTCTCTGCTCTCTCTCAGTCGCAGCCCTGTATTCTTCATATATCTTGCCTTGTGCCCTGCTTCTTTGGCGCCGCGTCACCGGGAAAATACTGCCATACACAGAGGAACCTATGGACTATGACGCTGGCTTGACTTGGGGGCCTTGGAGACTTTCCGAGCCATTTGGGACGACGATCAACGTTTTCGCTTGCATGTACGGCGTGTTGACTCTTTTCTGGTCATTCTGGCCTCAAACAAACCCCCCAACCCCGGAGACGGCCAATTGGAGCGTGGTGGTATTCACAGCGACCGTGTTGTTTAGTCTCGTGTGGTATATTGTCCGGGCAAGGCACTACTTTCAAGGGCCGATCAGGGAGGTGTAGAGCAACCTACTCGTAGATAGAGAGAAACGACGACCGCTTCGAGTATCGCTGTCGACATAGGGTTCGCCCTGCCCCTTCCTTCAGAGAGTCGAAAAGGAGGGGGGTGGTGGAAGGGGCTGGACAGATGGTTTACTAAATAGTAAAAGAACGGGTCACTACCAAATACATGGGTGCTGCAAAAGGTCGACGTATTCTTCGTGATTATATAGCTACACTCTTCTTGGTACAGTTTTATCCCTTCTTGATAACACCAAAAAGAAATCTGGACATATGCTTAGGGATAAATGTGATATGGCCGAGGCGATTGCCAATGTAAACATAATGAAGCGAAAAGCTATTTTGACAACGTGTAAGCTGGTTCTTTTTATAATACACTAACTGAAAAGACGGAGCAGAAAAAGCAAAAGCAGTCGCCAGCTTACCCTCAAACATCAGTAGCTTTCATAGAAGGCCTAGGTTCGACTTGCGATTAGAGTGAACGAGAAAGAGTGCCTGAAGGCAGTTTTCGCGCATGTTTAAGGACAATTCATTCTTAGTCTAGTCACCGCATAGCCGCGCTAATTTGAAGGGGTGCGGTAAGCAGCGGGTGTACACCAATCTGCACACAAGAGTCCTCCCGTGCAGTCTTATCCAACAAAGACACCTGCGCCCGCGTTTTTAGTCTGAGTGTCTCTCGGTTTGGTTTTCAGATCCGTCTTCTATGTATAATTCTTCATAAGCATTCATAAATCCAATTGCTCAGTCATGTAGCTGAGCATTGACCGGGACGATTTAGCCCCTTTTGGCCGGACCGTCCCTTAGACTGCAAAGGCTGTTAATTCATAACACCTAGTTATTACTTAGCTGAACACCATACCTTTCCCCCCCTGCAGAGACCTATGATGTCTTGGACTTGAGCGCCACATCACCCTCCTTCACGACCTCATCCCGCTCCCAGATGAGCGCAGCCGTAGCAGCAATCGGCCCCCCTACCAAGAACCAGAATCCAGCCTTGCGCAGCATGCCGCCGAAGCTAGGGTTCTTCACCGTTGTCTGGTGCAGATACATCGCCCACAACAGCAGCGGGAAGCTGCCGACGTAGAGATCGTACCGCAAGAAATTGGTCACCGCCGCGGCCAGTTCGCCGGGCGCGGCGCCCCCGGGCGTCACGGTCGGAGGGGCGGTGACCGGGTACGGGACGAACGTCCGTGCGAACGTGACGTCGTCGATGATGGGCTTCAGGCTCACGAACCTGGACCCGAGGACCGGGCGCAGTGGGGCGGGCAGCAGCGCGAGCGCGACGATGGGGATGTGGGTCCCGACGCACAGCGTCAGCGCGAACTCGTAGATGCCGGACACGGCGACGCTGAAGGCGATGCCGGGCGTCGTCTCGCGGCCCTCGTCGTCGCGCGGCACCATGCTGCCCAGGAGGAAGTAGCAGGCGCGGTGCGCGGCCCACTGCGCAATAACGCTCCACAGGGGGAACGCCTGCCAGATGGCCAGCCACTTGTAGTGCTGCTCGGCAGTGTGACCGAACAGGCCCGGCGCACACATGAGCAGCGCGGGCGCGATGTACGTCAGGGTGACGGTGGAGGTCAGCAGGGCGAGGTCCCAGAGATAGGCGAAGAGGGCGCGGCGGGCGCCGTCGCCGTCGCCGGCGCGCAGCCGCGCCGCGGGCGAGGTCAGCAGGTGCAGCGCGAGGTAGAGCGGCACGGCGCACGCGTAGGTGGCGTTCTGCTCGAGGAAGCCGAGCACGGCCAGGGCGCCGAGGCCGCCGACGGGCCGCCCGCGGTTGCCGTGCCGCAGGCCCTCGAGCATCAGCAGCGCCCAGGCGGCCCCGAACTGGGCGAGCGCCCACACGAGGAACGCCGTCGCGTCCCAGCCGGCGCCGGCGTCGCCGACCAGCGCCGCGAAGAAGCCCACGAGCGTCGCGAGGTGCCGGTCGACCGGATCCACGCCCGTGTACTCGCGGCGGAATGGCTGCGGCGCGCCGCCAAGGGCCTCCGTCTCCCCGGAGACCACGTTGCGGAGTGCGGCGCTGAGTCCCGTGCGCGGGAGCGCCCCTACCGTGGCATAGAAGCCGAAGAGGGAGCACCCAACAAAAGCGGAGACGAGCGCATATTTACCCAAGGGTGGCTGGACGCGTGGGCTGTTAGCATTTGGAACGGAGAGCTGTCGAGGGTGAGAGGCTTGCCATGATGAGCGCTGCTGAATGAGGCAAAAAAACACTATGAGCGATGAAGAAGTCCACAGTCCACTAGAACTGATGTTTTTCGGTTCAGTGCCTATGCGTATAGTTGTGGAAAAGCAAGGCAACCGCCAGTTGAGCTCTTTCAATGGGCGCCGAGAAATGAGAGCATCGTTCGTTAACTTCAACGTATGTTGGAGCATGCCCTCTTGAGAATTAGCTCTACGGATACTGCATACAGAAATCTGGCAAGAAAGTGGGGTTGCGGGTGCGGTACGCCAAGTCTCGGCCCCTTTTCGTGTTCGGCAGCATCGGGCGCTCGATCACAAGCTTATGCTAGTTTCCACTTGACGATGTTTGACTGCTTGTAAGCTGCAACCATCTACATATGATGACGAGGAGGCTTTTTCTCAAGCAGAAATAAAACATGCATATAAATCCACGAGGTCCCAATGGCTGAGTGGTATCCGCCGAAGGGGGTCTGTGGTGCGTGAGTGCCGGTGGCAGCCCAATTTCCCCTTAAATCACTTTAGAATCTCATATATATGTGTGTGTTGACGGCAGATGTGGTGATTTTCTGAAAGGTCAAAAGGGCTTTGATTTGTGGTCCAAGGATTGCAAGGACAAAGGAGCTATAGCCTATATGTGGTTGCTCCCACCCCCAGTTGTAGATGAGCAACCTAGAACAACCTAGTCTGAAGAATTGCAACACTTCTGCCAACATATGTCATCCATTCAATTCCATACTGTGCATCTATAGATTATATTTAAATGTCGTAATTTCGGCAAGGTCTTTGTACCCTTGCAGTATCTTTTACTACCGTTCTAAGTCAGGTGGATGCTGCCACCCATATACGGCAGCTTAGAATTCAAGCCAGGGACTTGAAATTCCCTATTCCTTTTGGGACATGACAGCTACGTTAGTGGACAACCTCTGTAGACTGTTGGATAACTGGTGCCACTCGTATCAAGGAGTGATGTCCCCAAAGAAAAATAGCGAGGACGCCGAGACGGCGCAGGAAAACCTGATTCTGCAGGGACTAGTCGACAAGCACAAGGCACAAGACACTCTGATGCCCCGTATCATAAGAAAGCACCTCCCCAGGTCATGCCGTAAATCAGGCGAGGGCCGGCGTTCACACATGTAATCGCCTCAGGCCCTTACATACGATATCCCGAGCACCAGTTAGACAGTAAGACGCGAAAGTAATAGCCCTCTTATACAGCCGAAGTGATAGATAGGTTCGTCTAAAGGCGTACGTCATCATACATCTACACTCCCACCAACCATCCGTCCATCCGTCTATCCATCTATTTGTTCATCTATTATACCTCTACCTAGCAACAGGCTCATCTGTCGGCACCCTCGGCAGCTTCTTCTCGTAGACGGCAAGGCATTCGTTGGTGTCATCCTTGCCGTCGGGTTTCAGGAGCTCCTCCTTGGGATTCGTCTCCGCGTTATTTCCCGCCTTACCACCACCACCACTACCACCGCCACCGCCGGAACCATTCACGGCGGTGGCCTCCTGCTGCTGCTGCTTCTTCAGCTCCTTCCTGCTCAGCTGGATGCTGCCCTTGGCGAGCGCCTCCTTGGGCAGGGGCCTGACGATGGGCTGCACGACCCACCACGGCCTCTTGCAGGCCCTGACGGTCGCGACGGAGCTCTCCGGGTCGGGGGAGGCGGCGTCCTCCTCGTCTTCCTTCCCGATAGCTCGGTTCCGTGGCTCTCCCTTCGCTTCCGCCGCTGCGGGCTCCGGCTCCGGTTCCGGCTCCTCGACGCTCCTGCCGCCCGTCCTCTCGTACTCGACGAGGCCACCGGCCACCCTCCGCTCGACCATGTCGAGGACGCGCTCGATGGCCGCCATGTCGCCGGCCTGGCACCGGGCCAGCGCGTCGCGGATGTCGGTGTGCCGGGAGACGAGGTGGCGGAGCAGGTGGAACAGGTGCGGGCGCACGGCGAGGAGGTTCGGCGAGGTGGTCCTCTCCTGCTTTCCTCCACCACCCCCGCCTCCGCCTGCACCGCCATCCTTCTTCCGCTTCTTGCGCGCGGGGCCTTCTTCTTCTCCTTCTTTTTCTCCCTCCTGTCGCTCACGGAGCCAGGCCTCGTCGTCGCCCACCACGAACAGCGGCCGCCGCGCCGGCGGGTCCCGCTGCAGCGCGTATCGGTGCAGGATGTCTAGGTACCGGCGGAAGACGGCGTCGACGCGCCAGCCGCCCTTGCCGTCCCTGCCGCGCCAGTACTCGCGGCCCTCCTGCCCGGGGGGCGGCGGTCGCGCGAAGAGGGCGGGGTTGCTGAGGTTGCCCTCGGCGCTCATGACGGCGTCAGCGCCCGTCGCCTCGAGGCACCTCTTGAGGTCCCCGCGCTGGAGGATGTTGCCGTTGGCGAAGATGACCGTCTCTGGGGGCAGATTGTCCCTCAGGTACCGGATGTAGTCCCAGTCCGCGAGGCCTGTCAGGTGGCCCTTCTGCTCCCTGCGCCGGCCGTGCACGGTGATTATGCTGGCGCCCGCCGCCAGGACGTTCCTGGCGTAGGCCAGCGTCTCCTCCTTGGTGTCGAGGATCCGTATCTTGGCCGTGACGGGTATGGGAAGGTTCTTGTGCAGAGTGTTGATGAGCTTGTATATGAGCTCCTGGTCCTCTTGTAGGAAGGCGCCGTAGTGGCCCTTCCGCGCGATGCCCTGAGGACATCCTAAATTGAGGTCGACGGCGTCGCAGTACGGGGCTGCCAGCCGTGCGGCACCTAGTAGATGGGCGGGGTCGTTGGCACAGAACTGCACGAAGAGGGGGCGGTCGAGGGACGGGTTACCGTCCAGAAACGGGATCGTCTCCGCGGGGGAGGTGGGAGAGGGTCGAGTGGCCTGGAAATGCGTGTCCCTGTATTTGGCAGTCTCTTCGAAGAGGCGCGCATGGAACATGGGCGTGTATGCTAACACCTTGGGGTTCTCTTCAGGAGTGAGGAAAGACCGGGTAAGCATGCGCCACGCCTGCGATTCCGGAAAGCGCTCTGTTAGCATCTTCACGCGCAGTCGCATAGAGACGACGACAGGGAAAGACATACGAACTCTGACTGGTCAACCATGGGCGCGACGACATATCTGGGGCTTCCGATGCTCTCGTAGAAAGCTCGCCCGTGCAGCTTGGGCCTGGAAGCCGTGGGTGTCTCAGCCGATCCGAGTCCGGCTGTATCTGAGGAGGCCATAGTCGTAGTTATAGATATCGAGGATGTGGCGTATCTCCTTCGGACTAGAAGACCCCAGCGGGGACCCTCCCAACACCTAATGGCTCCTCTTACAACCTCCAGAGCGATTATCGTGATGGTGTCGTGATCGAGAGCGACATGACCACTTGGGTGGCTTATTAGAGGATAAAATACGGGTCTTGCGAAGGTGAGGGAGGGATTGTTCTTTGATTTTGCCTTTCCACTTTTTTAATGAACCCAGAACTCCGATAAGGTTGAGCTAAAAAGGCTCCCCCACTGAGAACACGGAATTGGGATCGTCATCGTCATATGATTGGTAGATAGAATGAAATATATAGCTTAGAGCTGGCCTACCTCGTTTGGGGTTATATACAGATAGACTCGAGAAGATTAACCAATATTGGAGCATGGTACTTCGCGATTCACTCATCATGCCAGCTTGTGGAAGTCCAGATATTCGCGTTGGACAGAATGAAAGCGCCATGCCACTCAATTATTCACGCTATGTCCTAGGCCCATAAACCTGGTTCCAAGTTGAACTTCCCCCCCTGAAAATGTCCAGTAGCTACAAATACAGCCTCCTTCATGTGGGTTGTTACTGTAGAGTGTGCCCACGTTGTTGACAATGTTGAGACATAATATGTCTCTCGAGACCGAACCTCCTCAAGCCTCCGTCAGCCGCTCTTGCTTTTCGCGGCAAGGGGGAAGATGTGCCCTATCCGGCCTCCTCCACCTGCAAAGCATATCTGCGTCGACTTTCATCTTGCCTTTCTTCTTTTCAAACAACGAGATCAAACTGGACAGACATGATATTATGCATGATACCCGCCGAAGACCCATCAATGCCTTCAAACCTGAGATTTTGCAATCTCGGTCATCCTTTGTCTTCATCTGCACTTTACTCCGGCTCCAATCCTGTGGAAACTCCCAAAGAGGACAGCGAGGAAATAACCCTTCGGTATTCTGTTTCAGTATGGTCGACGGCGACGTCCCCGGTAGAATGAACGAAGCTAATGAAAGTGCCTTCCCACGACTGGCTGACCCTCATCATCCGTGTCCCACTTCGGCGCCGTCCCGCGAGGACTTCACTACAGTCTACGCTGCACACGCTGTTTTGGCGCCTCAACAATGCGATGGGTTCGTTCTAGCATCTCAACCGAAACCGGATGGTATGGGATTGGGTACCCGCGAGTGCCGCCAGAACTGTGATTATAGCCATGATCAAATCGATCTCGGTCATTATTGTCAAACGACGGTAACAAACTTTGAAAACGAAAAACGCCTTGACACCGTACTATGCTGAGCCGAATAGAACGCCGCTTGACTGGAAAAGGTTCCAAATACATGATTGCAGGTCTATCGCCCTTAATCAACAAGGAAATGGCCGCGGCCGAGATTTGTAGAGAAACGCTTGTCATCAAAAAAAGTGAGTGTAAATCTTGGATGTTTCGTGAACTTCCATTTCCTAAACAGTCACGTCAGCTCAAGACTCAAAACCAGAGTCTGGGGAGGAAGTCAAGTACCATTTTAAAGGTGTTCAGTTCCTCCTTGATTTGTTGGGCAAGCATTGGGGTCAGGCGGTTGCAGGTTGCAATATCGCCCCGACGATCATACTCGCCGCTCGGCCACGTGTCGTAAAATACTATGCGGGGGCTGAAGGTGGCGTTGCGTTTAACTTGTCCTTGAGGCGTAACCGGAGCACTCTTCGTGTCCTGACGAAGGCGAAGAGCCGACATGAAATAATCCTCGCTGCCGATAGCGATCGAGCCGTTCCGCTTCTGTGATTGACCATCGTCCTTCGGCGTGCTAGGAGCGCTCGAGTTTGGTGAATCCGTAACAGTAGGGATCACAGGAAGATCAAATGCTGGAGTTGATGTTCCAGGAGATGGACTTGGGGAATCGCTCCGAGCTACGAATGTTGTAAGCAACCACCCATACGCCACATTCAGATAACTTACTCTTCAAGATTCCCTTCCGTATCGTTGCAAGAACCTCGGCTCTTTCTTTCTCACCGCCGACAATGCTCTTCCTACCCGTAGAGTTACCGCTACCTGGACGGTCAGACATTAGGCTATCCGTCCTCGGCTTCGAGGTGTCGATTGAGTTTCTTTCCAAGCGAGGGAATCCTGTTCCACCGGCCTGCTGAGCATGGACGTCGGCGTTGACGTTTACCCGCTCACGCTCGGCCTCCACCGTGATCATGGAAACGGCTGCGTGGGACGCATCCACTGTGGCTGAATCAGCGGCTGGCGCCCCAATCACCGACTTAGGCCGGAACAACCCGACCAAAGAGCGACTGCTCTTCTTCATCCCACGTCCCATTTTACGGAGCATGATGGATGCAGAAGAGGCGGTGGAGGAGACAGACAGGTTATCGGTTGAGCCAGAAAAGAGCTTGGTTCCCGAGTATATGCTGCTTCCTATTCCGCCTTCTTCCTGCTTTTGTGCAATTCGAGCCTGTTCCTCTTCGTATAGATCTTCGGGTCGAGGGTCCTTGTGCAGCCTATTGGGCTCGTTCGATAGCGCCGCCTTAGACGAATCGCCATCTTGACCCGTCACCTTCCTGAGCTCGGCTGCACTGCCGAACGAAAAAGCTCTGCGCAGTCTCGACGTCTTGCTCTTCGCCTTTCCTCCCAGTTCATTAATGGCAGCAAGTTGCTTGGCTGCAGGGCTGGTCCCGGCAGGACCATGGGAGGATCCCGGTGGCGCAGGAGGTTGGACTCCCAGATTCTCGGAAGGGGCTGCAGCACCCGATGACGAGCCTGGGGTCATGGTGACAGGTTGCGACAATGGAGATGGACTGAGAAGTCGCTTGCCGGAAACATCAGTCGAAGAGCCTCGGGGTGGCACGTTTACCAGCTTCGGATGGTCCTGAGAGGGCTTTTCCCCAGAGGTGGAGGATGTCGAGGCGGGGCTGTTCCCGGCGGGGACTGCGGACGCATTAGAGTTTCGATTGGTAGACTGTCGGTAGCAAAGAATGATTAGCATACTAGCCAAGCAATGAGCGGCAGATCACCACTCGATCGGGCAATTGCATCGCCTGATGCGGTATGGATTGGATCGCTCACCGACGATGGCCGGGAATTACTCGACCGACTAGAGGCGAGGCTTTCAGAGCTCCCATCTCGAGTGGAAATGAGATTCTTTTCCACAGCCGGAAGAGCGACAACTCGAGCAACAGCCTTTTGTTCCTTATCGAGGCTGCTCGTCTTTTTGCGACCAGTTGGCGCCTCTGCCCGGAGAGATTCTCCGACTCGCTTGAACTCCTGCGGGGTCATTGGGTTAGGGTAATTAGAGAAATCTATCGAGTGCAGACTACGGCGTCGGAACCTCTTGACATCCTCCTCGCTACTCAGTCGGGGTACATGGATATCGTCTACTGAGGTACCCAGCACGGTACCATAGGCGCTATGGGGTCTGCTACTGGCAAGCTGTGCCGAGTTTCGAGGGACGGCCGCCTTCCGATCCGTTGCCATTGCTGGGTTATAAAGATGGACCACCGTAGCCATGCCAGAGCCTGAGGGTAGTGCAGAGCCAGGCGGCTGAGACGGCTGCTGCATGACGCCGTGTGAAGAATCCGTGTGTTTCGGTACCGGGCGCCTATACCGTTCAGGGGAGGCTTTGGCGGCGGCGACCTGTGCAAAAGTTGGCTGGCTGGAGCCGGCTGATTGCGCAGAGAGTTGGCGCACTGTCGAAGGTCGGGATGCTGCGGCTGGACCCGTATCTACCATCTGGACGACAGGTTGGTTTGATGGTGATGTCGGTGCTTTATGACCCCCATATTGCTGCTGCCGTTGGCCATTGCTGGCTAGACTGGGTGTAGAAGTAAAGGCATAAGGCTGAATCGGACCTGCAGCGTTTCCACGGTAGGCTGTCTGGCCACCGGCGTTGCCAGGCAGCTTACCACTGAAACTATTCCGATGAGAATGACCCCCGTACTGCTGGCCCGACGGCGTTTGCGATGTTCCTGCCATGATGCCTGAGGCTGAACTTGGTCTGGTCTGGAGTATGGTTGCAGTTCCCGATTGTTGAGGGTAACCCTGGACAAGTGCAGCCATATTCGAAGTGCAAACTTCGAAGAGTGGCAAGTGGCAGGTGGCAAGCCACGATCACAATGATCCTGGTTTGCTACACAGGCTTCTCCGACGACTAAAAGGACAGGAGTAGGCAAATAGATTCAAGCGCAGCGACGGATGGTTCAAGCCTATGGGTTTGATATTGGTTAGCTGTTGATATGCAGTGTACAGGGAGAAATGACATCCACATCCCAGGGCAGTTTGGCATCACTTATTTTGAGTAAGAAAAGGGAGGGGAAGACATCTTGCCCTATGCCACAAACATACGGAGTATATATCATAGGGTACACACACCGTCTGCCTACTGTTGCCTTACAATTTTATTCACAATAATGCAGCTGATGGCCGTGGAGAAGGATGGAGGTGATTGATTGGAAGAAACACGTCGAAAAGAACTGAAGGACGCCTGCGACCGGAAGAGAAAAACGAATGATGATAGTCCCCAGAAACAAGTTGGCTATTACCGTTCACAAGTTTCCTCGCCGAACGTCGAGTATTTCTCAACGACTCGATACCGGATGAGGGACGAGGGTAGATTCGCAGGATCCGACCGTCACAGTGGACACGAAAGAAGGGGCTCCGCGTCGGCAGCTCTAGTGGGAAGACATCGGAGGCGGGACTACGTGTCTCGTCTTGTTCCGATTGGCGTCCAAGAAAGGCAACAGTTTCTGTTTTTAGATGTTTTTTTTCTTTCTGTGATTAAATGAGCGTAAGAGGTTTATCCGTATTGCGCAGTCTCGGACAAGCAATATAGGTTGAAAGACAGAGGGTTTGGGGCAGAGAAACGAATTGGTAGATGGATGGACTAGTAGGTAGCTAGGCCATGGCGAAAAATGGTTTCTCGGGGAAAGAATTCAGGGTCAGTGCTCACAGTTGAAAATGGAAATAACCGCTGTATGCTGTATGTACTGGTTGGATAAGTCGCGTAGAGGGGGGGATAACTGGTAGAGGAGAAGGAGATTGACGTGTGTGTTCTGGAGGGAAATGGAAGGAGAAGGGGAGGAGAAAGACAAGAGAACAAGCAATTGCAGTCAATGATGCTATTCAGAGAGCGTGCGATGGAGAATGAGATGAGGTTGGGGGGATGGGGATAGGGATGGGGAAGAGGAAAGAATACTGCAAGGAAGGGGGAAGCAAGCGAGTGATGAATCCACAGTGCAGTACTATGCCGTACAGCGCCGTTGGTTGATGGATGTCGGGGGTGAGTGAATGAATTAGAGAGTTCCAATGCTCGGACCCTGGAGACGAGTCGATATTCGTCCAAATTGGAAGGCGGCCTAAAACTCTCCTAAAGGCGGGCACTTCCACTTTCCCAGGCATGGTACGAAATATTATGTAGATTTATTAGCGTGCTAGACTGCACTAGACCTAGTACATGTGGATCGCTGTCGCATTCATCACACTGCACCCCACCCTTGCCTTTGGAGGTGCCAAGTGCCAGCCAGCAGCGGACAGCCTCCTCCGGCCGTCGTCCCAAGTTTTGGCAGTATGATATATCAGTGCAATGCCTCGTTAAATGTTGGTTGTCGGGCTGGTTGCCAGTCTGCCAGCTTTACCGCCGCAAGGATGAAAACAACCTCTAATTAAATTGCCACTCGCCCAGACGAGATATTCTGTGCATGTAACTGTTGAACCAATGAATAACGAGATAAGCTCGCACAAATACTTTACACCTAATAAATATGCTGGAATTGACCGTCATATTCTTCCTAGGCCGACATGGAGATGTATGTACGCATTTTCCATGTCTTAGGGATGTCCATGGAAGACGGGAGAGTATTTCACGCTCATTTACGGACGGGAAAATATGGGATTGGGGGGCGTGGAAAGTTACTCCTCTATGAACACTTTTCCTATCATCACTTGGTAGCAAAAGAGGTCACGTTCTACATACATAGTAGAAATGGTTCTTTCGTCTGCGTTGCATACAAGCTCCACTAAGGATGTCCGCTAACACATCGTTAAATTCACAAATGGCTGTCCGAGATATGGTGCCCTCGTATATGTTCCATCAATGAGTACCCACTGCTGGTTGAGATTGGATACTCAGTTCTGGCTGCACCTATGTGTCCGGAGCTTGATGTGCACAATCTATGCAGAGGCATTCATACTCAATCTGCATAAGCATGTATATGTATAAGTACACAGATTTGTAGACATTACACCGTGTGTATTAGGTCCGACTCACAGGCGTGTACGTAGCATGTACCTACTAGGTAGTGGTAAATACGGGGTATGCTCTAAAGCTATTAGGCAGCTCATGCAGGATTCTGTTTTGCTTGATTTTGTCAGAATAGGGGGGCAGTCTAATACCATAGGCAAATAAGATTTGCTTCGCCGTTGCTTGATGTCTGACTGTTTTTCTTGTGGTCATTAGCCTCCAAAATCGCGGGATTGTTGTTTTGGTATGAGCCAGGTCCGACCGTTTGGTGATTGGTCCTGCCTTAAACGCGGGTTGTCAGGAGGCATACATCGTTGTCGCGCTAGACAAGCACGAGTATGGATTGACGAGGGGCTTATTATTGGGGGCATATTGTTACGCGGTAAGGTCGATACGTGCTCAGCCGAACTTTGATGCATTTTATGCATTGATAAGATCTTTTAAGATGCAGAGCTATTTGGTCTTGTCTAAGGAGTTAACTTTTCGACTTTAGATAACCAGTTGCTTTACATACCTCGTGGGCTGGGCATTTATTCCCGGTTAAATGAGCCTTAACTTAAGCCGAGGAGGGGTTTCCACCACAAGATGCTGAACTTTAACAGTCAACATTTGTGATCAAACAGCAAAGTCCAGACCCGGCGAATAGGCCATATTTAATACGATTCTAAGCATTTTGGTACGGCGAGAATGACGACGTCCGTCGTACATACGTATTTGTCAGTATCTAGGTATATATAATCAAAGAAAGGATTTTAGTTTAATAAAGCCTTTACGGTTTGAGCCACTCCGCTATGATTATATGTACTACTTAAGACAAGGAAAACCGCATCTCTGGTGAACACGCACCCATTTAAATGGAAGCGTACCGCATCCTACCGTTGTTTACACACTCTTGGGGGGATAATGGATTCATGAATCACTTCTCGCCGTACTAGCCACAGCATGAATAGCGAAGGGAGAGACGCGTGTTAAGCTGCATTTCAGACCGAGGCTACCACTGGTCAAAAACGGATACGTTGAAACAACCCAATAGGCATTGTCCCTTAACTATAGGGAGCGCTTAGGCAGGCTAATAAGTAGGGGAATGGAAACGGCAAGTCACTCTGTTATTAGTTAAGGTGAGTAACAGATATTATGTATTATCAGCAATAGTTGACTGCCACAGTGATCCTCCAGAATACTTGCAAAGAAACTGCCTATATGTACATGCTGACATGTAGCTCACGTTGGCCGCGTCGGCATGGGCGTTACAGCTGCTGCACCGTTTTCCGGCAAAGGAAGATTGCTCGTAGATCTCCTGTTCTGGATTATCAGGAACGAGTGTCACAGCAGCCAATCAAAGGCGAACAAGAAGCTCTACCTCAGCGTACCGCAAGCACTTGACTAAGTTCCGATCAAGAGGTCCACTACCAGAGGTTCGGGAGCCTACGAGATACGTATAAGTCTCAAACCTTGAACCTTACAGAACAATTGTTCCCAGGGCGGAACGACGTCATCATTTGTGACTCCGAAGGTCCGAGACAGAAACATCCCATCACCATACTAGATGTAGGTATCTATGTACACACAAATATCGAGAGTCGAAACGCCCGTGCCATTATTATCGCCTGCATCACTGTGGTGTTGTGGTGTCTACGAGTCAGGCCACTGTACACTCATCCTGGCCTGACAGCTGCCTGGAACTGGCAAAGGAGACTACAGCGTCAAGTGCTCGGACCCAATTTTCAACCACTCAAGGTTTCTTAACCCGCTTGACCGCAAATATCATGTACCGAAGCGGGAGGTACTGTTTATTCCAGGAATATTCCGTGCACGTAACTGCGTACTAAATATATCCCGCGCCATTGCACGTTGCATCATAACCACCTCAATGGACACCGACGGTTAGGTCTGCAATTCCTTGCATCAATGGGGTACCTACCTAGATGTGCGACATGCATTACCGGGCTTCGAAGAGGACCATGCAAAACAAGCCTCCCCATTGTGGAGTCTAGAAAGGATATCATCATAGATCGGGTCAGCGGCCGATGTTCATTGTGGTGCTTCGGACGATATTTTCTTGTGTCGGTAGCTCTATTTCTGGCTGTACGAGTTCACCGTGGCCCTTAATGCTGTCTATGCAGTATACGGTTTTGAGCGGCCGAGCTCATCCAACCCTCCTTCAAGGTCGAGGAGCCCCTGAGGAGCCGCAGTAGATCGGTCCTCCTTCTGGCTTGAGAGAGAGGCCCAGTATCATCTAGTTAACACCCTTCGGAGAAAACAAAGTTCTTGTTGCTTTATCCGAAGATCTTGGTCTATCCCGCCGGCTGACTTGGGCTGTTGTGCTTCCCTCAGGGGTCTGCACCAGAACCTTCGGTGGGATCGAGTCAGCTTAAATCCGACCATGGCTCAACGATACGCTCTCGGCCCGTCAGGGTTTTGTACCCCCAAGGACCTGGTTTTTGAGCAGAACGGTGAGAGCCAATATGGCTTCAATAGGCCTGTGCTGTTCTTGCATAAGATAGGCGCACTGCCGCTTGCAGGCTGTAGCGCATCTAATATGCCGTCCTATCTGTACCAGGTAGCGACACGGGAGGGCAATAGGCATATAACCAGGTTTCAGGATTGCGGGTGCGAAATTCCACGGTCGAATAAGAAATACGTATATTTTTGTATCGAGGTAACGATTGATCTGCAGCAGACTGGGGGCTGCTGTCGTTCGGGGGGTGGCTAGTTGGCACCACTGGACGATAAGTACATAAGATGTACTCACAACAAACACCAAGTACACTTATGCAGGCAAGCTGCTCGTTTATCGCGCCAGGGAGGAAGACATTTATTCAACTTAGGTACTTACCCAGGGAGCTCTTATGAAGTCCCACCCGTTCGACACGTTCCAGAACCTTCAAATGTCAGTGACGCGGCCTTTATGGCCAGGGCATCCTCAACTCGGCTCCTTCCCATGTGGTCGGTAACGGGCCATAAAATCGTCTCATATGCTATGTCCGCTAAGACAAACATGAAGCACTGTATGGAATTGGTCTAGTTCCCGAAGGCCACGCTGTACAACTCTACAACCACATTGCACACTGCACAGGGCACAATGTGACTCGCGGCTCCTCGTGTATATTTCAAGCAGTAGAAACTGTTGCTGATGTAAGGACTATCAGAGTTATTTTTCTTTCCACCGTTGTAACACTCGCTTCAACTCGTTTGCTCAAAAATCTAGGTCGCAACACATTGAGCCTCAGTCACCACGAGAAAGGGATAACCCGCGTTTTCTGGCATGTGTTGGTTGAATACATGCATATCTCATCCACTTGCGTACGGACCGCACGTCGCTGTCCTTTGCAGCAACGGATATATATTCTTATCATCTCTCCCCTATCACATGTCACCGAGGGGTCCCAGCAACTAGATCTGTGACGGACATTGAACCGCAGCAGCCGAGTCTAAAGCAGCTTCAAAGAATTAACACCGACTTCTTATGCGGGTCTGCGTTTTCTGTCGAGCATCATCGTACCGGAAGCTTTCTCGGGTGCCAACATCAAAAGCACCAACCTGATCTATTGCTGCGCCCCTACTTCTGCCGCAGTCTGACTCGATTTCAACGCTCATAATTGACTCTGTGACTATCGCATGCTTCGCTCCGAAATGCCTTGGGTTAAGAAATATAGGTCTCTACGAAAAGAAAGAGTTCCGCCGCTACTCCGGTTAAGCCCGTGATGGCACACACCAGTTACCCAGCCTTCAGGTGGTGGTTGCACATGTTGCGTTTCACGACCCGACGCCAGTAAGCAGGCCCTGAAGTCTACACGCTTAGAGATATACCTCAAACTCCCGTGCCTGTTGGATATCGCATATACACAGCATATAGCTACCCACCAGTTACCACTTACGTTTGCAGATGGGCTGGCCCTCTGGCGAGAGACCACGACCAGATGCGCGTAGTCTTATCACGTGCGCATTTCAGTCCATTTCCCGGGTCCCTGCCACTGGATTGGTCAAGTGTATGTTACCTACCGTGAGGAGCGCTTCGATCTTGATTACTTCAACACCCCGGATTGCGTCTTTTGTGTCCCGTGTCCCGGGGGATTGCATACGCACACCAGCCTAACGTCACGGGCATCCACGTCTTGGCATGCTTCGGATGCACCGTGGGTGTGAGGCATCCGGCGCAGTGCAGTGGATGCGGGCCTGGCCGTGCGACAGACGAATATGTCAGTCAGCCGGCACCGGAGCACTTCCCTGGTCCACAAGCTTGCTGCATCCGGGCTCATAGCGAATCCCGCGTGCTCGACGGAACTGCCTGCGCATACTCCGGTGATACCAGACCCCCGCTCTCGATGCTGTATGGTTGTGCGGTAAGTCGTTTCGCACAGGTGATCGCATTTTAGAGGACACCACAAGGACCAGACGCAGAGGCCTACTCGATTGGAAGCTGCTATGGCGCTCGATGAAATAATGATCGCCTTAGTCGAGATGTCGCCGGAGGGTAAGCAATGGGAACATAGATATTGGTGGCCGAGTCAAGCATATCCAAGTCTGGCGGAGCTCCGTATGAGATATGCTCGAAGGGCCGTAAGCGGACCCGAATGTTTCCAGTGGGATGTTATGTTGTCTTCAGATTAGGCAACTCGTGCCGCAATAAGTGCCTTGTCGGCCACAATGACCCTACCATCTAAAATGCCATGTAGCCCCTTTCTCTCTTTTTGAAGAACCACTAGAATCACGTTATGTCACCATCGGCCTGTTCCCTCTTCGTCATCATAAACCCCCGACCCTTCTTCACCACCCAATACTTCCAGCTTGCATCTCGGTCTTTTATCGGTTCCCCGTCACGCTACGTTCCGGCACGCCCGTACTGACTCAACGGGATGACGTTGCAAGAGGCTGGAGCTCATAGTCCACGATATTAGGAGACGTTCGACTAGTAGGAAGCTCGTGGAGGATGCCTTAGTTCACAGAAGACTCCGAGACTCATGATCCTGGCGATCGAGCACGTTAAAGCCAGCAGGAATGCCTTGTTGCGTCTCTTCGCTGCTAGGGCTACGCTTCCCGCGTAAATACAACGCCTATACACCTGCTGAAACAAGCCACGTCATGCCAAACGACACGAACTCAAGCTGTCATGAGGGCCGGCGTTTTGTTAAAACATATTGGAAACTTTGGGACTGGACTAAAATGCCCTTGTAAAATACCAAGACACCGAACAATCAGAATCCTTAACCGCACGCAAGACCCTTCGGCTCGCGGTACGGATCTACTATATATATACATAGTCACTAGCCAGGTATCGAGGAGTACTAGTAGCAGAGTCCGTATTAAGTACCTTGTTACTTCTGGTAGGTATGCTGCCGGCCCATTGCCACTTATGGACTACACAGGGCTGCTTAACACCCCCCTTTTTGCTGCAGCAGAGCGTGATTGCGTGAATGGCGACCGATCATAGCGGCGACCTAAAGTGAAGCTGAGCTGTTCTCTACGAGACCCTGGATCGGGTCTATTTCCGTCATTGCGCGATGTCTTGATATTTGATGACTCCCCGATGGAGACGGCAGTGCGAAATTTCAAGAAGACGGCATGCGGGCGAACTAGCCGACTTGACTTGCCTATACTGCTGGGAGATCGCGAGACAGGGTGAGCTTTTGGACTTCTCGTCCGGCGCCGACTAGCGAGGGAGGACTGCCACGGCTGGAGGGAATGGTGTACGTATATCCCGTCATGTCCGGTCGTCCTTTCACCGGGGCTCGGCTCCTCAAGAACTTTCAGACACTGCTGTCACCGTTCGGCCATCGCGTAGCTCTAACGTAGGCAATCCTCATGAACTGGGATAACATAGTCGAACATAAGGTCGTAGAAGCCTTTCGAGGACCATATTAAGAAATAGTTCTGTATTCGGCTACATCATTCGCCCCTTTTATTCTTCATAAGTGCTGAGCGACCCAGTGTCCGGGCGTGGGGAACAAGGGAGCTTGAGGCAGTAAACTGCCATGAGTCTGAGCACGAGGGGACACGCACGGCTAAAACGGGCCTTCCCGTGGCTAACTTGCAAAGGCTTAATAAAGAATCGAGGTGAAACTCATCAAAAAAATCTTTTTTCATTGTGGGTATTGAATTGTCTCACATGCCTTTGTCTTCCTTGCATATATATACCATCTGTCGGCAAATGTGTTGCAATTCAGTCTAGGTTGCTGTCTGAATTTACTCATTTGCAACTGGGGTTGGGAGCAGCCAGATACAGCTTCAGCTCCTTTGTCCTTGCAATCCAAGGGCCACGAACCAAAGCCCTTTGTTCCTTTCAACGTCCTTTCAACAAATCACCACAACTGCCGACACTATCCCCCTAAACCGTCCCTTAGTATCATAATCATCCGTAACTCCGGCATTACATACTAATACAGGCTGTACCAGCCAGAGAGAGGAGCTAACGTATTGGACGCCGTCGTTGAGCGTGTCAATGAGCCGTCCCCTGGGCAATAAGCCCTCTAGTCTTTCTTAATGGCGTTCCTGACCATGCCAGACACGGACCGACCTCCGAAGATCCACTGGTTGCTGTGACGCCCGCAGTGGGTATAGACATTCACCGTGGGAGATCTTGGGGACGAGGGGCTCGAAGGCGTGCGGTTGTCCGGGGACCGCGTGTCAGAGCTCTTGGGAGTCTCCCCGATCCAGTTATCCGACATGGAGCGGGGCGTCTCCTGTGATGAGAAGTTAAAGAACGACTTTATGGACCGAGTTCGGGTCGGTTTTACCTTCCCCTTGTCGGAGTGGTCCGATCCGAAGCTGCTTTTCCGGCTCGCGGTTTCCCCCGAGCTCCAGCTAACGTGTGAAGTGGAGATGGTTGGTCGATCGGATGGCATGTTTAGGAGGGATCACTCGGCTGTAATTCAGATACACCTGGTGATCAAATGCCTTATGGGCGAAGCAGATAATTCGATGTTCGCTGATCAAGTGATGAGTGCTAAAAAGCTTCGAGCACTACTATGGCTCAAGACTGGGTACTCTTGTTCTAGATTGTTGTCAAAGGAATGCCCGCCAGGGTAGCTGACTCGCACACCTGGTGCAGTTATAGAAGATGAAACAAGAGACTTTGAACTCTGAGGTTGGAGAAAGAGAGGGAAGAAAAGCTGGTAGCTGAAGGTGATATATATATGTATATCCTCTCCGAAGCTCCAGGGAATAGGGACTTGTACCCGTAGCAGAGGATAAGCCACTTGGCTTGACATATATGGGCCCTTGACTTGCAGTAGTACGGGAAGACGGTATTGGGCCTTCGGGCAAGGCGATCAATAACCCCAAGGAAGGCGCACGAGCTAACGCGTATCCCCAATTAGACAGCGAGCGAAAAGCCGCTATGGGGAAGACGATATGCAGTAACGAGCCTGAAGCCATCCCTTAAAAGTGATCTGTCACGTTGGCCGCATGATCGGATACTCCCCAGCCCTATCAACGGCGGGAGTCCATGTCACGAGGCCAAGATAACAACAACAAGCCTGGCAGCCGGATTAGGGACCGAGGATCTCCTCCAGTACAGAGACTTAGATTCCCTTCAGGGCTCGCTTGGCACTGGCAAGAAATGCGACGGTCAGAGGCAGCTTTAAAAGTCAACTGTATAATAGAGTCGAGTGATCATTCTCTGTCGGGAAGCTACATGCCTACATAGGCGGGTACTGCAATAGAAAATCAGACCACGCGACCCCTGGCAATAAAGGCCGAAGCAAAACTTTCTGGGGATAAGTGATATATCCTAACTTGAGAGCATTGAGATATCGGATAATCGGATAATGGCAAGAGTCGGGCATCACGGGGGATGGCTTGGCGGATTCACGGAACTGACGTCTTATTTGATACACAGAGTTGACAAACGAAAGACGAGTGGAACTTGGACGGCAGGACGGAGAACGGCAGGACGGAGAACGGCAGGACGGAGAGGCGCACGTACGTTAGGGATCTGCAGTGCCCTTCCACGCGATGGGCGGGGAAGTCATGGGACGTGTGAGTCAAAGTGCCCTGGGAATCGGTAGTCGAGCGAGCCCAGCACGGGCCTGCTGTCAACACCTGGTGGCTGCAGAGCTCACAGGTGGCTCGGCGAAACAGCTCCAGGTCATCCGACTCATCCGGACTCAGCGTCCTCCTTTGCGCTTGTGGACCTCGAGAAACGTCGACTTGGCAGCCGCCCGCCCCAGATTCCTGTCCAAACGGCCCAGGGTTCGTAGGGCTGATCTTAAAGTTTTAAGCCGCATAGTAGCGCCGGCGATGACGATGGAAAATCTGGGGAGCTCATCAGAGATATCCCAGATGGAAAGCTGATCAAATACGGATTTGCATCTACGAAATTATCACCGCTTCGGAGGCGATTTGAATGCTTAAAAATAGTCAATTGCAGAGGTTTTCACTACGCGACCGAGATAAAAGTCATAAAAGAACTGTATCTGATTAAAAGAGGTTCGGTTTTGAAATGTGAAGACAGTTGAAGGTTTGGATGTTGAGGAATCGGAGGAATGAGCTTGCGGTGATGGGCTGCTCCTAGTTGCAGCGGCAGTTTTCGAAATTGGGTGATACCAAAGGTTGTACTGGGGCCGGTTCTAAAATTTCGCTGGATAGACGTGAGTTGATTGGCTCAAAAAATGATAGTGGGCACTCTAAAATGTAGTTGTATGGCCCGTGCTCGCTGCATGGACCCACTGCTCACTCAGCTGCCTGCTGGCTAACGTTAACGTTAAGTTCGATAACCTGCACTCAGCCAGATGCACGACACGCGCGCGACTTGGTTTCCCCGAGATGACCACCAAGCCTGTCGAGCCCACGTCCATCACTCCAACTTCAGAACTTGGCCTCTGTCTCTTGCATCCGTCAAAGTCTGTCATCGACGACCCCTATTTATTTATTTGACTCGTTCATCATTACTTCTATCGTGGGCTCCGTTCCATTCCTTCCCGCATTTCTGCCTATTATTGGCTGTCCCCCATAGCAGCTTTTCACATTTCTGCCAATTCCCATTCTTGCACGCTGTTTCGCAACTCATCAAGCTTGCACGATATATTCCACATCTTCTCCATCTGCTCGATTACGGTAAGCCTGTCACCCATCCATATCCTGCGTGCGCGTTTGCTAGCGAGAGCTCGCCGGGCAACCTTGCGTTGATCGTCCGTCCCGCCCGCATGTGCCTCCACCTGTGCCTCCTTCTCTGTGTCAAGTTCCCATCATGTCTCCTCACCTTTATCATGTCGGCGGCCTTGATGTGCTGACAGTCCTCGTTGCGCAGACCGAGTCGAGTCCATTATTCCACGGCCTACCGATGCACTGACTGGACGTGCGCACCATCCACTTCCTTGTACCCTCCGTGACTCATGGAGTAGCTTCCGCTGTGAGAAGAATCACTGTATGAACCCCCGATTCGCTGGTGATATCTGCACCTAAATATCCCGTATTGAAAGACGGAGAGCAATACAACACGTTGGTCGTTACCTTGTAGTCCAAGTAAGCATTCCAGTCCTGTTAGGGCGCTTTGCCCGTCGTCCTCGAACCCCGTTCCCGGGTGCGCCCGCTCCGACATGCGCGGGGTCGACGTGGTCGCAATCGGACGGCAGTTTATTTCAACATCCGCGCTCCCTCCGACACCCACATCCTTCCTTCGAGGCTCATTCCCTTGCCCGGTTTGATTAACACTGACATGTCACGGCTTTAGCATCACCGCCTACCTGTACCAATCTACAAGATGGTCAAGCGAAAGCGAGGCGTCGCCGTTCTGGCAGAATTCGACCCTAACAAGTCCGATTCTGAGGATGAAACTTTTGAGCTCCAAGCTGATTCACCCTCCCGTTCGCGAAAAAAGTCGCGGTCCACCAAACACCCCAGGGCCACTGGTCGCAAGCAGAATAAATATGGAGGTTCTGATATTGATGACGACGAAGATGATGTGCTCGGCGACAGCGAAGAGGAAGGGTCGTTTGGGGACGGCCATGACGATGACGAAGAAGACGAGGCCCCCATCAACGAGCATACCGGTCGCCGCATGAGGAAGGCTGCTGCTAAAGCTGTCACCTATAAGGAGAGTTCGGATGATGATCTCGCCCCAGACTCAGATAACCAAGGCCAAGCTCAGGAGGACCTCAAGCAACCAGCGCAACGCAGCAAGTCAAAGATCATCAAGCTCAAGATCCCAACTGGCTCCGGGTCGTTATCCAACCCCCGCCCGGCTTCCACAAACGTTCCTGCCATCACTAGAAGGTCTACTCGAGCCCATACAGCGGACGCAGAAGAGGAGTTAGTTGAGTTATCCAATTCAGGCAGACACGCTAGACCTGCCAGAGGGTCCAAGAGCAAAAGCCCGGAAGCCTTAGCCCGAAACACACGAGCGACTCGTGGCGGGAAGGTGCCAAAGAAATCTATGCCGCCAGCCATTGAGGAAGCTACGCAAGAGGATGGCTTGGATGGCGACACCGCCGAGCATGCAGCTGTCACAAAAGAGGAACCGCAGCTGGCCCAGGAAGTCGATGGTGCCGCTGCGGATGAAGAAAAGCCAGATGAAGATGCCGTGATCGATACGGTTGAGCCTAATGATCAACCTGAAGAGGATGACGATGACGACGACGTCCCGATTACCCGCCGCACACGAGCTGCTAGGACCAACGCTGTAGAAACTGCTACTGAGGTTGCTCCCGAGCCTGAAGCTAATACTAGCTTTAATCGGCGACTCACCCGGAGGTCTCAAGCCAGAAAGTCTGTTCAAGAACCGAGCAGTGACTTCGAGCCCGACAACGATTCCGCGGATGGCAACCATAGTGGATCCGAGGATGATGCGCCCAATGAGGATGGCGAATCGTCGAGTCAGGGTTCTCGGAGGAAGAGGCCTGGCGGCAGGAGACGAAGAACTAAGAGAGGCTCACGAGAGAGCGAAGACTCTGGCGATGACGAGCTCGATAAGGACGAACTCGCGGAAGAGGCCTTAGACCTTCGCGAGGAGAGCGAAAGCCGAGCACGTCCTCGTCGACGCAGACGCTCTCCAGATGTTCCGGTTGAAGACCTCCCTTCCAAACGTGTCCGCGCCCCGATCAATTATAAAATTCCGGCTCTTAATCAGTTCAATCTAGAGGAGGATGCCGAGGAGGACCCGGCCCCTACTCCGGGTCGCCGCCGTGGTGCTCGTGCCGCTGGTGGCTGGGATCGAGCCCTTCACACTCTTGCCGGGCCCTTCGGAGGAGTCGGCAATGGTGTTGGCGCCGCTTTCGCTGGTCCTTGGGGATCCGGAGCAGCCGAAGCCGCAGGGGGCGCTGATTCGGACAGCAGCGATGAGGAAATGGGACAACGCTCTAACACGGCGGGAAATCTCGGTGCGAATCAAGCCCAGGGCCTCGCTTCGGGTGGCCCGGCTGGACCTGGTCAGCCGATGAATCTGGAAGCTCTTGGTTCGGGTGGTGCGGCTCCGAATGTCGGCAGAGTCAAGAACCAGAAGGCTCTGGCTGATGCCGACCCTCTCGGCGTGGATCTATCGGTCGACTTCAGCCAAGTTGGAGGCATGCAAAGCCATATTGAACAACTCAAAGAAATGGTGCAACTGCCACTGTTGTACCCGGACATGTATTTGAGATTTCACGTCACTCCGCCGCGTGGTGTTCTGTTTCATGGACCTCCGGGAACGGGAAAGACGCTCCTAGCCCGTGCCCTGGCGAATTCGATCGGAGCCGGTGGCAAGAAAATTGCATTCTATATGCGAAAAGGTGCCGACGCCCTCAGCAAGTGGGTGGGAGAGGCAGAAAGACAACTGCGACTTCTCTTCGAGGAAGCCCGCAGAACACAGCCGAGCATCATCTTTTTCGATGAGATCGATGGACTTGCACCTGTCCGGTCTAGCAAACAGGAACAGATTCACGCTTCGATCGTCTCAACCTTGCTGGCGTTGATGGACGGAATGGATGGCCGAGGCCAAGTCATCGTGATCGGTGCTACCAACCGTCCGGATAATATCGACCCTGCTCTGCGTCGACCGGGCCGCTTTGACCGGGAATTCTACTTCCCACTCCCCGACACCGACGCCAGAAAGGCCATCATAGACATCCATACAAAGGATTGGGGCCTTCCGGATCAGTTCAAGGCTGCGCTTTCCCGGGAGACGAAGGGTTATGGAGGTGCCGACTTGCGTGCGTTGTGTACCGAGGCTGCGCTCAACGCCATTCAGAGGACGTATCCTCAAATTTACTCTTCGCAGGAAAAGCTGGTGGTCGACCCCAATAAAGTCGTTGTGCACCTGACGGACTTCAGCAAGGCCAAGAAGAAGCTCGTCCCGTCCTCTCAGAGGCAAGGTGGCTCCGAGGCTTACCCCCTTCCTAAGTCTATCGAGCCGCTGTTACGAGATCAGCTGCAGGCTATTAAGATGGCGTTAGATACTATCTTTCCGCGCAAGAAAACGCCTACTGCACTTGAGGATGCTATGTTCGAGCCGTATGAAGACGATGACTTCGGATTCGCGCGGGAAGCCTTGCAAGAAGAACTTGAAAGGGCTCGTGTTTTTCGTCCGCGTTTCTGCGTGACTGGTCCGCCTGGTATGGGCCAAGGATACATTAGTGCTGCTATCCTGCATTACTTGGAGGGCGTTCACGTACAGATTTTTGACCTGGCCACTATACTCGGCGGAGGACAGGTGAGCACCATCATCCCCGATTGACTCGCGTTGCTAGCTGCAAGGACTAACGTTGGGTAGCCTGTTGAACAAGCACTGGTTAGCCAATTCGCCGAAGTTAAGCGTCACAAACCAAGCGTCATCTTCATTCCGAATGTTGATACTTGGTACCCTACTCTGGCAGGGCCTGCGTTGACTGCTTTTCTGTCAATGCTCCGGTCGATCCAGCCGAACGATCCCGTGTTGCTGCTGGCTACTGCGGAAACGGAGTCGAAGAATCTCGACTCCGACCTTAGGCGTGAGCTTTTTGGATACTCCGACAAGAGTATTACTGAGATTGCGCGTCCTGTTAAGGTGGGTTCGCTAGAGTGCCTTAAGAAGGGTTCCAGCCTTGCTAACTATTCACAGGAGAACCGCCAGGAATATTTCAAGATGATTATTGAACATATCCGGAGGCTCCCCAAGGACTTTCCTGATCCAGCAAACCGCAAAAAGCGTGTACTGGAAGAATTGCCTCTTGCCCCGCCCCCGCCACCTAAGGAGCTTACCAAACAAGAGATCAAGGAGCAAGGCTTACGGTATCGTCAACTCCTCAATCATATGAAGGTACATCTTCAACCCATCATGGACCAGATCAACCGGAAATACAAGAAGTTCCGCCTCCCGGTCATTCCGCAGTCCTCGTTCCAGTACCTGCTTGATGAATTAGACCCCAACTATGTCAGACCTGACATAGCGGGCGCGATGCCGCGTCCCTATGAGCCGGCCAAAGATAAAGATGGATACCCGGGGCTGCGCGAAACGGCGACTGGAAAGTTCTTCTACAACTTGGACATTCAGACCATCGAGGAGAGGCTTGCCAATGGGTATTACATCAAGCCTAAGGCGTTCCTCAAGGATGTGTATACCTTGAAGCATGACGCCATCGCCATCGGTGATAGGGAGCGCAAACTGAAGGCTTCTGAGCTTTACAGCAACGTCGAGGTCGACATTGAAGACATTGACATGAAGTTTCGGACTGTCGACTGGGACTCAGAGTACCAAAAAGAGCTCGAACGGAGAGCCCAAAAGGCCGAGCAAGCGCGTAAGAAGCAAGCCATGCAAGCTATAGTTGATTCGGTGCAGTCTAAGCTTGGCAACGGAGAGGGTCCCTCTCAAGGTGCACAAGGACCTACGACCACAACGGCGCACTTCCAGCTGATTGGCCCGGCGGCCAATGCTTCTGGCGAGAGCTCACACCAACATACCAGCACCAACGGGACGTCGGTACCCTCGCGGGGGGCCGACGAAGACGCCCACACGGTCACCAATGGTATACAGGTTCCAGCTGACCCCACTTCTCCGATGCAGCCACCCTCGCAGTGGCCCCGCATGAACCCAGGGTCGGTCCACACATCGACTAGAGCGACCGCCGGCGACAGCACTCAAATCTGTCAGATTTCGGCCGTGCAGTCTCTCCCTCCGGGAGTTTCGCCGTCTGCGCTGGTCAACGATGCTTCGACTACCAAGACCTCAGACCCGTCACACCGCTCTTCTAATTTCAGCACACAGGTAACGAACGGCACCCACCACGAGCCTTCGAGCCCTGTCGACATTCCCGACACGCAACCGCTTGGCGGGAGTCAAACCACGTCGAGCGACGAACAATGGCCCCACTCCCAGGCCCACGGACTTGCCAAAGGATATCTGCAGCAGCCCGGATTTTCGCAGAGTCCGCTCTCCAACGTGTCACGCACAGGAGCTAAGTCTCACGTCCCCAGCATGGCGAACCTGCTGAATGACCCGATGCCCGATGAAGAAACCCAATCTCAGCAGCAATCCGTCTCTTCCGGTTCGGCGCAGGTGGAACTTGATGATGGCTCGGCCGAATATTTCCTCAATCAGCTGACTAAGCGCACGTCGGGTTGTACCATTGAGCAACTGCAGCAGATCAACCGTGAGCTTATGGCCGAGATATGGAGGACCAGGCATGAGAACAACCGCATGAAGGTGTTCAACTCGGTCACCAGAGTGTTCAACGAGGCCATTAATGACATCGAAATGATGCAACGAGTGATGCAGTCCAGCCAGTAAGGAGTTAAGGGACACGCGAGAGAATAGGAGTTGTAACGGACAGGAGGCTTTTCTGTTTCGGTCGATACATATAGAGAGCCACTTTGACAGACTTTGTATTATACCAGGAAGATCCACTGCGGGGATCGGCAGGGCTGATTGATACCATGCGCCGAGTGGAATTGGATGGTCCTCTTGAGCTGGGGATGGTCGGCCTTGCTATGAAGTTGCATTTCCTCTGCATCCAGTTTGGCGTTATAATCTGCCCACCGGATGGGGGAGACGCCTTACCCGATTTGATCCTCTAGAGATAGTTAATGCGACAGGATTTGCATGCACGGTTGATACTGGTGTGTCTCCTTGTCCCATACTCTGCATGGGTAGTGCTGTAAACAAGTACTCTATGCCCGCAAGATAGATTTGTGAAGTCGTAGAGTGCCCGCCCACCTAGGATAGCTATGACTTTACTAAGGAGTAGCTGTAACGTCGTCGATGTCTCACTCACTCTTCCTATATTAGATACTCGGTCAAGGAAACATACATACATACCTAGCTTGCAATTCGGCTGCTGAGGGGTCTGAGAGGAAAGGCTACTTGGTCGCATAAACTAGCAATTCCTGGTCCTACCTCGCCTTTCGAGAAGCTGATATGTATGTGGCGTGTTCTTCCCCCTATCCACAAGCGGCCTGTATCTATCTCTTAACGTAACCATAAGAAAAGGGGGGGGTATCGTATGCATACAATTCCATCGCCAACGCCCGAACCACACCCAATCCCATCGAACCCGAGTACGTAGTCTAAGCTAACCCCCTTCTTCGTCCCTCCTTGCACCTCTCCCGCGTATCCGACCACAGTCCGTCGACGATCTGGAACACGGCCGTGACGTCCCGCATGACGGCGCCGTCGACCCGGCCCCCGAGCCGCTGCTGTATCTTGTCCGGGTGCCACCGGACGCGTTCGTCCTTGAGCGCCGCGAGGAAGGCCTCCGTCTCGCCCGCCTGCCCACCCTCGCCCTCGCGCGCGGCGGCGGCGGCGGCGTCGAGCCCGCGCACCAGGAACTCTCGCACCGCGCCCGGCTGGCCCGCCACGTCGGCCCGCCGCCCGCTCTCCACGGGCCACGCGGGGTCGACGTCGGCGAGGCGCTGCTTCTTCTGCCCGCCCTTCTCTTCGTCTTCCTCGCCCGCGTTTTTGTTCCCGTCGTTCTGGTCCCGGTCGTCGACGGCCCACTCGGCCCACGCCGCGCGGTACGCCTCCCAGCGGTCGCGCCAGCGGCGGCGGGCGCGCCTCTCCTCGCCGCGGCGCAGGCTGTCCTCCATCTCGCGCGCGAGGCGGCGGGCGTGCTTGTCGCGGTCCTCGCGGGCCCGCCGCGTCTCCTCGCGCCGCGCGCGCTCCTCCAGCAGGCCCTCGTGCGTCTTCTCCCACATCCGCCGCCGCACGTAGGCCGCGTACTCCTCGTCGTCCATCCTCTCCAGCTCGTCGCCGCCCTGTTGCTGTTGGGAAGAGGACGGGCGGCCGCCGTCGCGCGAGTACACGTGCAGCGGCTGCCCGTACACCGCCTCCCAGTACGCGGCGCCCTCGTCGTCCGCCATGGCGTCGAACAGCGACGCGCGGAACGCGGCGTCCGGCGATAGCGGCGGCGGGTCGTACGGGTTCGGCGGCGTCGGGGAGCGCGTGCGCGTGCGGTGGCGGTAGCGCTTTCGCCGCTTGTGCCGGTGATGGTGGTGTCTGTCGGGATCGTGGTCGTGGGTGTGGTGTCTGTGATGGTGGTTGGTAGTGAATGACGAGTCGTGTTCGCGGTCGTCGTTGTCTTCAGAGTCCCCCTCGCGGTCGCGATGGCGGCGGGATGAGCGACGTGAGCTGGAATGTTTGGATTTGAAGCGAAACTTTGACGTTCTTTTACGCTGCTGCTGCTCCTCCTCCGCCGCGTGCTCTGCATCTCCGCCTGCGTCTGCATCTATATCAGGCCGGGGCTCCTGTGGAGGAGCTGCCGGTTCCGGAGTCACGGCCTCATCCTTTGCTATGGGTGGTCGTTCCGGGTTTATTGAAGACAGTATATGTCGCCTCTTCGGCGACGGCGGGGCAGTGGTCATTGTTGCATCATGGTCTGTAGGAGTCGTCTTGCGTATATGATGTAGTGTTGAGATGCTGTAAAGATATCTGGAACTACCTATGTATGTACTTATTCTAAGCAATGACGTTCGGTAGTGTTTGGATCTAATATGTTCGTATCTTATCTTCTCTGTTACTATCCCATCTTATCTTATCGTAGATCTCCCGTTCCACCTGGACGGAGTGGCTGGTGCCCTTGCAGTTTTCAAGCAAGCGCCACTCCTTCTATCGTCGACTACCCTTTCTGACTTGAGCGCTTACTTTACACGCCGATTGTCGCAGGAGACTAGCTTCAAGGCGGTCTTCTTAATTTCCCTAGATATCCCATTGATCACTGATGAAATCTCAGTTTCCCCAAGGATGAGCAAACCGGGCCTATCGTTCGGTCTCAACCTAGCTAAGAAGCCGGGGGCTTCGAAAGGTCTTGCTCCGCCGAAGCGGAAGCCAATGTTTGGCGGGGATGATGGGTCGGACGATGACACGAAAGAGGCGAAGAGCGATGCCCAAGAAATTGCAGAGCTCGACGATTTCCCTACGAGACCGAGCAATCATGAACCCAAAAAGCCGTCACTGAAATCCAAGAACGGCCCCCCTTCACATCCGCCGAATAAGTCCAAGAAGGCGCAACCTATCAGCGTGTATGGGGACCTCTCGAGCGCCCTCGAGTCCCGGAAATACCAAGAGGCGGCGGAAGAGCTAGACCCGTCCATATACGACTACGATGCCGTATACGACTCGCTAAAACCGAAGGAAAAAGAAGTCGCGCCGGAGGACGCGGAGAGGAGGCCGAAGTACATGAAGAGCCTGATGGCGTCGGCCGCGGTTCGGAGACGCGACGCGCTGATAGCAGAGGAGAAGAAGATCGCCCGCGAGAGGGAGGAAGAGGGCAACGAGTACGCTGACAAGGAGAAGTTCGTCACCGAGGCGTACAAGCGGCAGCAGGAAGAGAACAAGAGGATAGAAGAGGAGGAGCGTAGGCGTGAAGAGGAGGAAGCCAAGAAGAACAAAGGGGGCGGCATGACGGCCTTCTACAAGGACTTACTAGAACGGGGCGACCAGCGACACGCCGAGGTCGTCAAGGCCGCCGAGGAGCGCGCGAAGCTTGGGCCGCAGCATCGGGGCGACGCCCCCGAGGAAAAGAAGGAGAAGACGGCGACGGATATCGCAAAGGAGATCAACGCGAAGGGAGGCTCCATCGCCATCAACGAGGACGGCGAGGTGGTCGACAAGCGTGAGCTGCTGAAGGGGGGGCTCAACCTGAGCAGCAGGAAGAAGCCCGAGCCGCGGCGGGACGAGCGCAAGGGGCCCGACCGCAGGGACGACCGTTCGTCGAGCGGGTTCGTCGGCGCCGGCGGCAAGCAGGCCATGCGCGAGAGGCAGTCACGCATGCTCGAGGCGCAGCTGGAGCAGTCGCTTAAGAGGACCCTGGAGCAGGAGGCCGAGGAGCAGCAGAAGGTCGAGCGCGCCGTCAAGAGCCGGAAGACGGAGGCGGACATCTCGAGCGCCAAGGAGAGGTACCTCGCGCGGAAGAGGGCGGCCGAGGAAGCCAAGAAGAAAGGACTCGCGGGAGACCCTTGAGTAGGAGTAGAATAATAATATCTAGATACCCCCCTTTATACAGAACTTCCCATTTAGGCCTGGGCAAGCAACCCCCGGTCTTTTGGTGCCGTATATCTATACACTCTATGCCTACACCCTTTCCTCATGTGGCTCGAAGCAATGACGTGGGCTTAGTGGTTTATATGGCGTAGATGGTCCTCGTGCAATTCCCGTCCGTTCCCGTGTCGTGTTATACAATAATCCATCCCATCCCATGCCAGCGAAGTACTCTCCCCCCCTCTCTCTCCACCCCCAGGACCCATGACCTCATGCTCTCTTTATTTTTACCCTGTTCATCCGACTTCCACACAACCCGAAGAAGACCTTGTTTTTCTCTATTGCTCGCGCTGTAGCCGGCTGATGTAGGTGGTGCTGACCTGGTTCCAGGCCGACATGTACTTCTCCATGCACTGCGTGAAGCAGGTCTGCTCGCCGCCCGACAGGGAGGTGCTCGGCTTGGGGACGCATTTCTGGAAGCAGTGCTCGTTGATTTTCTGCTCGTTCATCATCGAAACAGGTTAGTCCGGGCTGGTCTCTGCGCGGTGGCGGCGGCGGCGGCGGCGAAACTCATTCCCTTGGCGACATGTCCCGAGAAGGAACTTGATGAGCTGTCGGAATGGGAGAGCAGCCCCGATCGTAGAGTGGTGGTCTTGAACTTAGCTAGTCAATGCTGACTGACCTCAATCAGTTGCCGCGCATTGTCCATGGCGTATTGCGTCCGGACCTGCTTGATAACTTCGGCTTTGACGGATTCGGAGTCCATGATCGACGGTTCTAAATCCTCCTAAGTATGCTAAGAGTGTATTATACAGGCGGGTGGACGGACTGGTAGGAAGGGTAAAAGATGTGGTTGGAGCGATTGGCTGGCTTTAACGCATAGATAGAGCCGCCCGAATATTGCATGCAACTGAAAAAGTTGAAGCTTTTTCTCAATTAATTATGTCAGAGCTATCTCCATGTCTTTCAAAAACGCAGGGATCGTTAGTCTTCTTGGCGGGCGGCCCCGTAGTCTATATTTCGATAAGAACTTCCTAGTCTAAGCTGTGGCTGGTGCATTCGACGTCGCTTTCGAAGGTAACGGGGGTCCCCTGGGTTACGGTTGCCCTGCGCAACGAGAGCTCAAACTACTGAAAACATCCCGGTCCACATAACGAGCTTGTCTTTCCGCCAGTCCCTAACCATCCTTACTGATACATCTTAATTGCTCAATTGGCACCGCATTGGAACTTAATCTTCAATAATTGGGACGTAAACCAAAACATAAGAAGACTTACTAGCGAGGGGAGTTGAGTTTGTTGTTATCACTCACGATGGCTGCACGTACTTTGGAGGCTCGCTTCGAGCGGATGTCGGTCAACGACGAGAACGATCCCGGAGATGGCTCCAAACCTTACCAGAAGTCCAAGGTATGTGCAGGCTAAGTTTTAGGATATCAATTCACTTCACTATGAGATATCAGAGGGCTTATTCCTGAGTCAGGTCGTTACGACAACAACACAACTAGGAACCAGCACAAGTCGCCCAAATCTCTATAAGGTTGCTCTGCAAGCACAGAGCACAAACACCGTCACAGCCGTCACTCTGCCGTCACAGGCGGCCCAACGGAAAGCGCCTCAACCCCCGTCACCAGCTCGGAAAGCCCTCCCGAGCTCGTCTTCCTCGAGACACTCCGATGAGCTGGAGCTCGAGCGGAAGTCCACCGCCTTGATCGAGCAGCCGTCTCCGCCCAAACAGTTCCACCTGGGCATGTTCGAGATCGGGAGGCCGCTGGGCAAGGGCAAGTTCGGAAGGGTGTACCTGGCGCGGGAGCGGACGAACGGCTTCATCTGCGCGCTCAAGGTGCTGCACAAGAACGAGCTGCAGCAGGGCCGGGTCGAGAAGCAGGTGCGGCGCGAGATCGAGATCCAGAGCAACCTGCGGCACCCCAACATCCTGCAGCTGTACGGCCACTTCCACGACAGCAAGCGCGTCTTCCTGATCATCGAGTTCGCGGGCAAGGGCGAGCTGTACAAGCACCTGCGGCGCGAGACCCGGTTCCCCGAGTGGAAGGCGTCGCAGTACATCGCCCAGATGGCCAGCGCACTGCGCTACCTGCACCGCAAGCACGTCATCCACCGCGACATCAAGCCCGAGAACATCCTCGTCGGCATCCACGGCGAGATCAAGCTGTCCGACTTCGGCTGGAGCGTCCACGCCCCCAACAGCCGCCGCCAGACCATGTGCGGCACCCTCGACTACCTGCCCCCCGAGATGCTCAAGCCGGGCAGCTCCGACAACACCTACAACGAGAAGGTCGACCTCTGGAGCCTGGGCGTCCTGACGTACGAGTTCCTCGTCGGCGAGGCGCCCTTCGAGGACACCCCCGTCATGACGCAGAGGAGGATCGCGAGGGCCGACATGACGGTCCCTTCGTTCGTCAGCCCCGAGGCTCGGGATCTTATCAAGAGGGTAAGTCCGAGTCCCGCCTCTGTCCCCGTCGATGTCCATGCGAGAGAGTACGGTGCTAACGAGTGTGATAGCTCCTCGTCCTGGACCCCGAAAAGCGGATACCGCTGGATCAGGTCCAGACGCATCCCTGGATTCTCAAGCATTGCGTCAAGGGGGAGCGGGCGGCTAATCGGGAGAAGTCGAAATGACGACTCTGATGATCAATGGGAATTTGCATTCACCGTGGCATTACGGCTGGCGGGCGTTCTTTGGATGGGCAAATCTGCGGGTTGGAGTTCGGTATATGCATATAGGAGAGGGCTGGCTTCTATGGCACAATTTAAAGCATTCAATAACACGTGCACCCTTACCGTTATAACCATTCGATGACTCCTGACTCCGTCTGTCCTGTCCCCGTTGTGTCTATGCGTATGCCGCCTGTTCCCGCCGCGTATTTCCCGTCCTCGAATAATGCTTTGCTTGCTTGCTTCCCCGCTCGCTCACCTGTACACCTCGTCGAACGGCCGGGTATCCGAGAAGCAGGAGTCCCACACCTGGTTCACGACCTTGACGGCCTGCACGTCGTCCTTGCACCTCGGCCTCGCCATGACGGACTGCACGGCCCGCTTCCGGACGCAGTCCTGGAACTGCTGCGTCAGGGTCCAGTTGCCCCTCGTGAACGCCTCCCTCGACCACCTGCACTCGCCGCTCAACATCGAGGCCCTGATCTGTTTCGCGGGCGCGCCAATCCGTCAGCGCCATCCATCCGCCCATTCAATGCATTTTGCTTGACCATCACCGCCACCACCACTAGCACCCTAGCACCACCACTATGCCACCACCCCCCGCCGAAAAAAAGAAAAAAAAAACGGAAGACGGAAAGACGGGTAAACTCACCTCGGTGCACGCGGCGTGCCTCAGGTCCTTGTCGCCGGCCCAGTCGACCTTCCAGCGCAGGTGGTCCCAGGCGTGGACCATCTCGTGGGCGAGGGTGTCCTCGAGGTGGCGGCGGTCGCGGATCTCGTTGGCGCAGACGAGGACGCCGTGGTCGGGGCTGAAGCCGCCGCTCTGGCGGTGCACGGCGCCGTCCTCGGTGAGGCGCGCGGGGCAGCGGCGGCAGACGACGTTGCGCGCGTCGAGCTCGCCGCCGAGGTCCGCGATGCGCTGGCGCAGGAACGTGACGGTCGGCGAGTGCGCCAGGCACCAGTCCCGCCACCGCTCGCACCGCCCGCAGTCCCGCGCCTCGTGCGCCCGGTACCGCGACTCCCGGTAGTGGAACGCCCCCTCGGCCGTGATCGACCCCGTCAGGATCTTGAAGTAGTTCACCCACCACGCCGTCTGCGGGTCGAAGCCCGTGCGCGCCGGGTCGTTCTTGAGGATGCGCGGGAAGGCCCCCGGCGGCGGCCGCGTCGTGGTTGTGGTCGTGTCCTGAGCGTCGTCCGTCGAGGGGGCCGGTTGTGGTTGGGCGACCGCCGCCGTCGCGTTGGAAGTGTCGGCCGGCCTCTGGGACGTCATCGTGGATTTTTTTCGTTGGAGGATGTAGTTGTACCGGATCTGGGTTTATGTCGCCAGCAGCTTCGCTTATTAGCTCGGAATTTTCGAGTCGACACCTCCACTACTGTACGTACCGAGCAGACGATGTAAGTTAGAAGGGGAAAAGGAGGTGGTCAACGCTCTCGAAATTAAAGTGGGGTTTGACTTAGGGATCCACAGCTGGGGTTTACATAGTACAAGTAATAATTCTGGGCCTCCTTTGAGCTCCGAAGCCGGCGACATCCAATTGGAAATCTTACCGCTGCATTAAACCCTCCAGGTCCGGTGGATCATTGCGTCGTACCTGGGTCCAGTCAGAAAAGGCGTGCCCTTACTTAATAACGATGACAAGCTCGGGCGGCAGTTCGGGTGACGCATCATCTCACTGTAAGAAAAATCCTTCTGTATAAGTATTTATGGGTGTATTACTTAATTTCGGGAGCCGTCCATGAGTTTTCTGTTAGAGTCATAAGAGTTCCCCTTTCGCTAATGTTACCACCCGATCCGCAGACATGAAGGGACCGAAGCCCTTGATCGTGGTTATAAAACTCGGTCAGTTCCGAAACAAGTTTGCTCCGAGGCATCCGTTGCTTCGCCTTATGTGTTAGCTAGCGGGTGATGGGTCGGTGATGTGTGTGTATGTGTGTGGTCTGACTGGTGTCTCACAGGAACCAGCTCGATCGTCGACGAGAAGACGCATGAGCCCGTGTTGTCCAACCTGACGCTCATCGTCGAGACGGCGGTCAGGCTGCGGAAGGATGGGCACAGGGTCATCATCGTGTCCTCGGGCGCCATCGGCATCGGCCTCCGGCGCATGGACGTCGAGAGGAGGCCGAAGCACCTCTCCAAGCTGCAGGCGCTCGCCGCCATAGGCCAGTGCCGGCTCATCAGCCTCTGGGATAGCTTGTTCCAGCACCTCCGCCAGCCGATCGCGCAGATCCTCCTGACCAGAAACGATATTGCCGATGTGAGTGTATACCCGCGCCGACCACTGCCAGGCACCGCACTGCACTTAGCGCTGGGTTCTGAGTCCTGACATGGCATGGCGTCACGCAGCGCTCGAGATATATCAACGCCCGAAGCACGCTTATGGAGCTTCTGGAGATGGGCGTCATCCCCATCGTCAACGAGAACGACACCCTGGCCGTTGCCGAGATCAAGTTCGGCGACAACGACACGCTGTCGGCCATCACTGCCGCCATGGTCCACGCGGACTTCCTGTTTCTCATGACCGACGTGGACTGTCTGTACGACAAGAACCCCAGAACACACCCGGATGCCCAGCCAATAGAAGTGGTCGAGGACATCGGGGCTATCCAGGCAGACGGTATGCTTCGTCTCAAGATTAACATACAGCTAAGCTAATCCCTCATAGTTTCGAGCGCCGGGTCTTCTCTCGGGACGGGGGGCATGGGGACTAAGATCGTCGCCGCCGAACTGGCGACGGCGGCGGGTGTCACGACCGTCATCACGCGGTCGTCGAATCCCGGCAACGTGCTGAAGATCGTGCGATACCTGCAGGCGAACAAGACTGCCACTATCATGACCCCGACGACGTCTTCTCCCTCCCGGACGGCAACCCCTCCCACCACCACCGTCGCGGAAGACCCTCATCACCAAGCTGAGGGGGGCTCGCTCTCCCGCTCGACTGCATCGCTGTCCCTAGCGGACGCGAATACGAAGGAGGACCAGAGGCAGGAGCCGCCGCCGCTGCACACTCGGTTCCTCCCGCTCGACCAGCCGATGCGCGACCGCTACTTCTGGCTGCTGCACGGCCTCGCGCCGCGGGGCACCGTGTACATCGACCGGGGCGCGCACCACGCACTCGCCGACAAGGCGGGGCTGCTGCCCGTCGGCGTGCTCGGCGTCGAGGGTAACTTCGCGCAGCAGGAGGCCGTGCGGCTCGTCGTCGTGGACCGCCGGTCCGGGTCCGGGTCTAACGAAGAAAACGGCGGCAGCGGCGGTGGTAGCAGCGAAAAGCCCTGCTGGGAAGGCACCCCCGTCGAGGTCGGCCGCGCCCTCGTCAACTACGCCGCCGCCGAGATCGCCCGCATCAAGGGCCACCGCAGCACCCAGATCGGCGCCCTGCTCGGCTACGCCGATACCGAGTACGTCGCCTACCGCGAGAACATCAGCCTGTTCCGCCGCGAGAGCCGCCCGGCGTCCCCGGCCCCGGCCCCGGCCCCGGACGCGACCGCCGCGTCGGCTCTGGAGAACGGCGGCGTTGCTGGCTACGAGGCCGGGTCCGTCAGGGGATAGAGTGTTTATGTAGATAGCTACGGTTAAAATATAAAAAAGCATGGGGGGAGGCGGGTAGGTGGGGCGTTCAGGGGGATTATAAAAAGGAGAGACGGTCAACTAAAATGTGATTTCTGAAAGGGTGTATAGGGTAGCGCAATACATCGGGTCATAAATTTTCCGAATTCTTAGAGCTCGACCGTAAGCAAGTCATTATTCGGGAGGTTCAATATGAGGCAGGAGCAGTTCGCTTCTCATGAACCAGCAAAAGCGTCTGGACTGGACCAACACGTGAAGTCCTAGTTCAATCACCATAGATACCGCGCCAACCCTCTCTCCAGAGAGGAATGTTGATGGCCCAGTAGGTCCGTAGTGACGGGCCTCCTTCTTTAACTAGAGAATAGGAACGGGCATCTTCTAGTTACAAGGACACTTCCTGCGGTCGCTCATGCGCTGACCCTATAAGCGGGGCTGGCAAGTCTCATTCAAGGGCGCATCTGCGCTGCTTGCAGCCTGCGCGGCCTGGGAGCAAGGAGCTGGTTAACAGCTTGAGGAGGTTTCACAATGTAGGATCCCTGTAGTATCGATAAATATTTTCGATTCAAATCAACTGATTCTCCCTAGAACGCCGCTGATGCTATTTCCCCCAAACTCCGTACTCCTAGCCCACAAAGAGCATTGCCCATCCATAGTTTTCCGCCGTTGGGTATTCAGCCCGTAAAGAGGGTATCCTCGTCCCTTAGATATTCGCCTGCAAAAAGACAACGTCAGTAACACAGTGATGACATATTCCACCGCAAGGGGAATTACCGCAGTCGGCTTGCCGAAAGCAAACTATGCCTGTGGGGTCCAGCCTTCGCGCCTCGGCCGTACTCCGCCTGTTTTATGTTAACCTCATGCTTCGATTCGAAAGACTGCTTCCTAGAGCCTTCGTATTGCAAACCAACAGAAGGACTTATTATATAATGAAACGAGGTATTGATACGTACTATAATCACGTCAGCGTTAGCATTTACGACAGACGATGGCCGGAGCCAAAAACAGAGCGCAAAAACAAGTACATACCGCTGTGACGCCGAAGCCAAGCGGCTTATCGTCCATGCTGAGGACTACAACGCCCTGGTGCTCGGGCGTATCCTCGGTGAAACGGCCGACGTGGGCCTTGACGACGTTGCCGCCGTACAGGAAGGGCATCTCGCCGTTGCTGCGGATCCAGATCTTGTAGCGCGCGTGCTCGGCGAGGATGGGTAGCGCGGTTATATGGAGGCGGAATTTACCGCTCTTGGTGAAGCGCCCTATCAGATCGTACGTGTCAGCGCTGAAGTGCTGAAGTTCAACCCGATATGCGACCAAGAGGTAGATGGCCCAGGTGGGACTCGGAGACGAAATCGTACCTAGGCAGACCCCTAAGGAGCTCAGGTTGTCTCTGGCGACGGACGTCGCGAGGTTCGCAATGGATAACAATACGTAGTATACACGGTCTTTGTGCAGGCGAAAGACGTATCTGTCGGCGTCGGGCGAGTCGTCCAGGGGCGCGATCAGGTTCTTCAGACTCGAGCCGGTATAGTTTGCGAGCTTGTCGAACAAGGTCTTCGTCTCGGGTTCCGTTAGAGGCCTCATTTTTGCAGGAGAATCCGAATGTTGGCAGTCGAATATAAGACTTGGGAGGCAAGTTGAATATCGCGACCTCGTCTTCGGTGGTAATTGCCTCTTGTCGCAATGTTTACGTTGAAGGGTTTGGCTTATGAGACAAACTTCAAAAGCGAGCCGGCAGGAGATAAAAAATAAAGTGGGTTCGACCTGCAGGACGTGGGGTGTGGTCCTTATCGATTACAAGGGTCCTCTTTCCTCTAAATTTTGTACATAGCCAAGCATACAGCGTACTGCGATAAATAGCTGCAATAACGGTTTCTCAACGTAATAAGCAAGTTAAAACGGTTAATTCCACTGGCAGGTCAGCTGTAATCATGTCTACGAGGCCTTCAAAAAAGAGAAGGCTCACTCCGCCGCAGTCTGGGGACGAGGATGCGTCTAGTCGGTCGGAGAAGAAGATCCAGAAGCAGTTCTTCAAGAATGCCGCCAGTTGGGACCTAGAGCAGGATTATGAGACGAAGGCAAGAAAGGGCAAGAAGAAGGAGAAGGAGAACAGTCGGCTTCCCATCAGGCTCCAGGACGGCCGCCTGCAACAGGTGGCCGCTCCCACGGGTGATCTGCGATCTGTAGAGAGCGACGAGGACTGGTTAGAAGACGATGGTGGGGATGTGTCCGATGAGGAGCCTCAGGAGAGAGCGGTCCCTGAGAAGCCGGACATCCCCGAGCCTCAGCAGATTCTGGAGGCGAAGGAGGAACTTGCCAAGTTAGCCTCAGCCTTGAATGAAAATCCGGAGGAGTCCGTCGGTAACTTCAAGGCCATCGCGAAGATAGGGGAGTCGCACATTCCCGCCATCCAGAAGCTCACCCTGGCGACCCAGCTGGCTGTCTACAGAGACGTCATCCCAGGCTATCGGATACGACCGATATCAGAAGATGGACCCGGGGAGAAGCTTTCCAAGGAGGTCAGGAAGCTGAGGGCATATGAGCAGTCGCTCGTCTCCAGCTACCAGGCGTACGTGAAGAATCTCGCTAAATACGCCAAGACCGGGAAACAGCAGGAGAACACCAAGGCCGCCAGAGGACAGAGCATATCCAGTATCGCCATCACCTGCGCCTGCACGCTCCTGACGTCCGTGCCGCACTTCAACTTCCGCTCGGACCTCATCAAGATATTAGTAGGCAAGCTGAGCACGAGGCGGGTGGACGACGACTTCAATAAGTGCCTCCGGGCGCTCGAGACGCTGTTCCACGAAGACGAAGAGGGCCGGCCGGCCATGGAAGCGGTGTCGCTGCTGTCCAAGATGATGAGGGCGCGGGAGTACGAGGTCGACGAGAGCGTGGTCAACCTGTTCCTCCACCTGCGGCTGCTCTCCGAGTTTGCGGGCAAGGCATCCAAGGACACGGTCGAGCACGCCGACGGAGCCAGCAAGAAGGTGTCCAACAAGGCAGCGAAGCGGGAGTTCCGCACGAAGCGCAAGCGCAAGGAGCTCAAGGAGCAGAAGGCGCTGCAGAAGGACCTGGCGCAGGCCGACGCCGTCGTGGGCCACGAGGAGCGCGACCGCATGCAGTCCGAGACGCTGAAGCTCGTCTTCGCCACCTACTTCCGCATCCTGAAGCTGCGGCAGCCCCACCTCATGGGCGCCGTGCTCGAGGGCCTCGCCAAGTACGCCCACCTCATCAACCAGGACTTCTTCGGCGACCTGCTCGAGGCCCTCAAGGACCTGATCCGGCACAGCGACGCCGCCGCCGAGGGGGAGGAGGAGGCAGTAGAAGGGGCTGCTGCTGCTGACGACGAAGACGATGGCGATGCACCCGTCCGCAACCCCTCCCGCGAGGCCCTGCTCTGCACCGTGACGGCCTTCGCCCTGCTCGCGGGCCAGGACGCGCACAACGCGCGCTCGGACCTGCACCTCGACCTGTCGTTCTTCACGACGCACCTGTACCAGACGCTGCTCCCGCTCTCGCTGAACCCGGACCTGGAACTCGGCGCCAAGTCGCTACGCCTGCCGGACCCGAACGCCCCCGGCACGCCCCATACATCCACAACAACCACCAGCAGCGCCGGCAACAAGGTAAACCTGCAGACGACGACGGTCCTGCTGGTCCGGTGCCTGACGGCGGCGCTGCTGCCCGCGTGGAACGCGCGGTCCGTGCCGCCGCTGCGGCTGGCGTCGTTCACGAAGCAGCTCATGACGGCGTCGCTGCAGGTGCCGGAGCGGTCGGCGCAGGCGCTGCTGGCGCTGCTGGCCGACGGGGGCGGCCAGCACGGCCGCAAGGTCGCCGCGCTCTGGGACACCGAGGAGCGCAGGGGCGACGGCGCCTTCAACCCGCTGAGCGCCAGCGTCGAGAGCGCCAACCCCTTCGCTGCCACCGTCTGGGAGGGCGAGATCCTGCGCCGCCACTACTGCCCCAAGGTCCGCGAGGGCCTCAGGCTCGTCGAAAGGAGCATGCTCCAGAAGTAGATAGAACGCGGAAGATGAGAATTAGTAATATATGGTGATGATGATGCATCAGGGTCAATGGGAAATCTTTGAGGCTGCATGCCGAGGTGGTAAGGCGTGGAAGGAATGCAGGAAGTCATAAGCACCCATCATGTTAGAACGGAGCTCGATGGGGTTACGATACCTTGGTGTGTCGGCTTTCCAAATAATGAGACGCAATCACGAGGGGCCCAGGTCACCAGGGCCGTTTGTGTATGCCTTCGTTGTTTACATCCTATCTGGGAAATCCTCTTGGTGCCAACGTCCATCGTGAATCATCAGTCTATGTACACAATCCCGTTTCACATATCCCTCATTCATGGTCTAATTACTCGTACAAATTTTGCGGACGACAAATCCGAAAGGTATGCCCTTCTTTTAAACGCCTATGGTTGTGCAGCTGGCGGCTTGCAACCCTTGGGTGCCTATCATATGGCAGTAACAACCGACTTCCCTGCATTCTTAGGATGCATGTATTTCAGTTCAAGGAGAGCAAGTCGCTCCAGAGGATTTGCCCCAGCTATCCGGTCGAGGAAACAGCAAATAGATTCCCCTAGCTGGTCCTCGAACGTATGTTACAGTAGGAAAAGAAAAGAGAAAAACGAGGGTGCGGGTACAATACATTTCGTGTGCGTCTCGACCGCCAGAAGTTCAGACGGATTGTGGTGCACATGAGATCAAATATGCGCAAATGCTTGATTGCTGATTAAGGGCCTCTTCACCGTTGCCTGCGATGATGAGTCCACGAGCATACGGGGCGAGTTGAGATAGTCGGATCAAAATACCAGTCCCCTACTACATTCGTAGTGTGTTTGTGCCAATAGGTCTTTGGACGAACATCAGCTGTAGTTCGTTCATAAATCGCGAAACTTATGCTTGTGCTTCCTCTCGTCGTTCTGCATGCGTCTGTCCATATTCGCAGCCGAATGAAGTTGATTCCATATGATGGCAAGTGACCGGGGGAAGCCAGCGACTTAGGATGACAAGTACTATGACAGACCAAGGAAAGTCGACTACCGAAGTTAGACGAGACATGAGAGCGGCTTGATGCTCGACAGTACGGCTCAAGGGAGTTGCAGGACTAGAGGCGACACACTAACTCAGGTAGTGGTGACTATGGGATCAGGGCTGGTGTAAAGACTTGGCCTGCGGCGACTATGAAGAAGAGAAAGAGAGACAGAAGTGCATGAAATTCGTCAGCACCTTCGGTTCGAGCCGGCGGGTGAAAACGGCCGTGAAAAGAGAAATGGCAGTATAAACTGCGGGCTAAGGTAAGGGCCGAAATAGGTGAAACCCTAAGTGACCTAGCTCGCCCACCGGGAGCTACCCAAACCTCGGCCTCTTGACATACCACTCGCGACAGTACGGTCTGCGGAGGCTGTCGCTTCTTGTCGCCCCCGTTCGCTGCGGTCCGACCGATCCATAGGTGCCTCGTTTCCCGTGTTCCATCTCGAATGAGCGAGGCCTCTTATAGGTCTTGGATTATTGATGGCCGGTGAGGGTCCCGCGTCTTCCATGGACACATCTTCCTGGTAATTACCAGAGTCACTTGGCATCGGCTGGACACCATGTCGAACAGCGAAAGGTGCCGTAGAGGGTGTTGGAGCGGCATTAGCCGTTTGGGTGCCAGCGACCTGGTTGCCTGACTGGTAAGTCTCTGAGAAATCCATAAGGTCATCATCTTCGGGCTGCATAGTGGTTTGAATCTGTTGCTGCACTCGGGTAGGCTGCGACATCTGGGCAGGTTGCTGGCCAGAAACCGTGGTCCCCGTTCTCGGGCGCTTTGCATCCTCGCTCTTTCCCCCTGACGCTGAGCGTTTAGCTGGGCTGCGGCGGTTGGTCACATCCGACATAGGTGTTTGTACGACAATAGAGGGGCCGGAGGCGTTTACCGTGGCTAGTGTGGTATGTGGTGGCAAATTCGTGTGCTGAGACAGGCGCTCGTCCGAGGTAGGATCCCTCCCTGCCGAAGGAGAAGTAGCAAGGGCACCCCACCAGCCATGCGGATGATTGCCCTCGGTGAACTGGGCCTGCCTATGGCCTGACGGGTTGACGGCTTGGAGGGAGGCATTTCTACTGCTAGAGGTAGCAGTTGCTCTTCCGACTTGGGCGCCCTGGTTTCCTCGAGAATGCGGCTGGTAGCTGTTCTGCAACCTAGAAGGAGTAGAGGTTCCTCGACCAGTTTGCATTTGCTTTGTGTTGCGGGTTGAACCCCTACCAGATGCCTGTTGCATACCGGCACGGCCTCTTCTGCTAGGTCGTTGCGATTGTGAGAATTCCTCTTGGAGCTGCCTGGCGGCGTTCAAGTCGCCCTTTCCGAACATTCTGAGAAGTTATAATAAGACTCAGGTCGTTAATAGAATAGGTTCTTGATGTGGTTGAGGATGATATGTGGTTGACTGGCTCAGTAAATACTTCCGGTTCCGCGTATTGAAGTGGTGTAACTGTTCCTTATGATCAAATGGATGTTTGTGAGGGGATTGCTCGACTTAAGTGCTTTTGCGAGGCAGTGGTTCAGGGAGCCGAGCTCAGTTTCTTCCACAAGCAATGTGCACCGTGTCGTAATATGTGTCCGTCTATCTTGATGCCTGATTGCGTAAGAGTCGACTTTCTCGACGTAAAGAGCTTTCTCCTCGCACTATTTGTCGGAAGTGGACGTCTGTGGTTTGGTATCCTACTACGCATCAACACTCAAAGGGTGCTTTGTGATGTCGGTTGGGCTTCTGGCGGCTTGTCTCGGTCCTGACGGTTGTCTATCCCCGACGTATGTCTAGGAATAATAAACAGTACGTCTGAACGACTATTTTCGTAAGTAGGTAGAAAGAACCAGATAAACTTGGGAACGTTTGATGAGACGGGAGAATTGACTTCGTTGCTTGGGTTGGGGAAGGGGAGGGTCCGGGTGTGATCAGTGAAATATTGCAAAATATATTTGCAATTCCCTCAACCCTGAAGGCTTCTGTAAGTCACGTTGCTGATATAAAAATGAGAACGTGGAGTATCTTGCAGGAAGAAGAGCATCTATGTGAGAGACGATACGAATGTTGAACGACGAGGGCAGTGTAGTCCCCCTAGGCAGGTAGGCACTTAGGTATAGAGGAAGGCGCTGCGAGGGGAACTGCAAAATCACTCCAGTCCCTACAGTATTTCCTGGGGCAGGAAAGACTCAGGCTCCTTCCCATTTGACATAGCAACTGCAGTTCGTATCTTGAATTGGCGAACCCACCGAGGCGTCCCCGCTGAAATATACCGATAATGATCCGTACACACTGCTTTCTATATTAACACATATTGGACTTGAAGAACTTGGATTCAAATTTCTGATACGTTTAGAGCCCTGTAAATGATGGCAAAGGCCACCTCGGTACGTCACGATCTAATTTTCCACTACCTATATTCTTACCTTACAGAATGCTATATAGGACACTGACCACCTAACTGGTATAAGAGATGAGCAACTCTGCATACATACAATATAATCTCTACCATCACCTCGTGACGGCCTCACTATGTGGAATATCAAGCGTGATGGCTGCAGAGTCGGACAACGTTGGAGAATAGAAGTCACTCTTAGTAATGCTACTTGTCCCCTATTGGAGGTACTATAACTTCTCAACTCCTATTCCAAGCTTAAGGGGAGCATACAAGGGCAGCGAATCTCTATTTATGTACGAGCTGTCTGCTTCTTGGCACCTATCGTGGTTTCTATAGTGTTGATTTTAGTCTGCCGGTGCTCAGCTTGCCCTGCCTCGTCTAGCCACTGTATTTCAACGACTGGGACATGCTTTCGGGCAAATTCGACCAAAGGCTTCGAATTTGGTGCGTTTTCATGAAGCCCGATGCAAGACACGCGAGGGATACCTAGTGACTCGGATAGACGCTCTTCGCAAGCCTTCGGAAGTCCAACCAGCCGCACGGGTATTTGCTGTGGGTGTGCCTTTGAAGCGGCCGCTACCATTTGAGGTAGATGACTGTTGAGGACATTCGGCTGTCCGGAACGGGCCACGAAAATAACTGAGTAGAAGCAGTATTGTGGGTGCTTTTTCGTTTGTTGCTCTTCTGATGGAGCCTCGGCACCATCCCTTGCTGCTGTTGCTTCCTGTAGACGGCGAGTAACAGTAGAGAGGCCGACGTCTACATACGACCGCAGCTCCGGAGCCGGCGGAGGTGGAAGTTGCGAACTCGTTGTGGTTGACTCTTTGCGCTTCCGTTTCTTATCTCGTCGGCCTTTAGACGCGGTGACATTTTGCATCCTATATTGACCCAGAGGAGCAAGTAAACTGGATTATGATTAGGCTCTAGTCATTTCAGACAATTATAAACAGCAGTTCCCGTCTAGCCACCGTGGAACTGCCTTGTTGGCGTCAAAGATCTTGCATGCCATGAAACTGCTGTGACTTACGTGCATAAAAGTTCTAATATCGTATCTTGATCCTCGAGTACCACTTGAGGCCTATGATGATGAGGTTTATTAGCAAGTGCTTCACCTAGATAGACTAGCTCACAAACTTACCATGAGACCGTCGAAAACGGCGTATCTAACTGGTGTAGTAATCTCTTCTTCCTATCCATCTTTCGGGCTACTCTACTTAAAGTTAACGCCGGAGAGGCGGTTTCTGAAGTCTGCGCAAGGTGCTCAATGCTTTTCCACCGATAAAAGTTTGGTCGACGGTGCGCCACCTAGCGGAAGCACAGCTACATGCGTTTCTTATGAGTCGTCTGACGGTCCTTCCAAGGTTTCATCGCAGTTAAGCTGTGCAAATATAATGTCTCGGGGACTTCTATGTCAATTTGAGGTTATTAAGTAAAACCAGCACTTCAGAAGTCAAGATTATTAAGGAGCTAAGCTTAGCATATAGATAGACATGTGGTCATAGCTCTTACCACGGACCCATCCATTTTCTAGTGCTGGATTTTCACCAAATTTAGTTATCAAGAATTAGGTAAAAGATCGTTGATTAAAATAAGCTCAAGCTGAAACATCAGTTTTCAATAATCAACAATGACGTCGTAGTTTTGAACTTTCCAAATAGGCAACTGGGGAACCCCTAGGGAGACTCCGTATTTGAAATGAGCTCAGCAGCCCAGACTTGTTCTGTACGTATAAGGGTTTGCGCTTGGAAGACGTAATTATCTGTTGATGCCTTCATATTGGAAAAGCGTAATGTTTACTAGAAGCGCAAGGAAGGCTAGGGTAGCTGGCACCTCGAACTCTATAGGTTGAGGTAAGTGGCATTGGAGCTTAAGCAGACGTAGTGGATCTCAGCCGTTAAGCTTAGGGGCCCTGGAAGTCTTGTCCCGCGTGTCGTATTCGTGGATTGGCACGCCTGTCCGATTCCCCTATATTAAGAGGCTCTGCCGAGAGGAACGGAGGTCTCGGTTCTTCATACCTAGTAGGTATATGTATCATCCATGTACCTACCTAAGCTGCTTGATTTGAGCCCCGGATCCTAAAAGAAGTCGGAGCTCGGACTAGCACGCACATCAACCACACAATGATGAGGAGCTAGTGTGCAGAAAGCTCTGGCCATTCTATCGTGGGTGGCTTTTTCGTCTTATTCTCTACATAGTGGAAAGCAATGGCATAATGCAGTCTATGTATGGACTGAGAGGATTTATGATAGTTACGTAGGTAACTGAAATCGGATCTATGAGATGCGGTAACCTGGAATAACCACCCTAGCCTACCGACTTGGATACATTCCATATCTTCACATGCACGTGGTCGGCACCAGGGGTCAGGCATTCAACATCCAGTACATACATAGTAGGCGGACTCTTTGATCCCTTAGGCAGGTAGGTAGGTACCTAGCGTAGGTATTTCTCGAACCCACAGCTACCGTCACCAAGCATTCCGGACTCCACAAACTAACCAGACCGACACCCTCACAGCCGGGATCTGCCTACTATTTTTACGTTGGAAAACCTAAATTGGTCTATATGCTATATGGAGGCCAGTTGAATCTGAATGCTTATATCGCTTCACCTTCCTACTTTCAGATCGAGTGCCTTTGAGTCACTCCCGAACAAAGAGCGCCAGTGAATTCAAAGCCAATTAGGTACCTAGGTATGTATTTGTAGGCACATACATAGGTACGCAAGGTACGAGGATAATTGCTTGTGTGCAATGCGCGTATGTGCCTTGCTTTGCCTTACTTTGCCTTGCCTCTCCACTCATCAATCTCAAATCAACAGCAAGTCCATTCCAACTTTCTTTATTGCAATTCAACTGCCAGCCCTGAGTGCACTCTTACTTCGCCCGCCATTGATCAAAACCCGAGTGGCGATCTCTTACAGAGCTCTACTTCTACTCATTCTCCCTGCTACTACGTACTCTAAATAGCCTTATTCGGTTCTAAAGGTTTTACACGGACTCTCAGCCCCGGGTAGCTGCTGGTTGAATCTGCCTACCTCTCAGCCAAGAACCTACATATCCACCTTAACCATTAACGCACCCACACGTCAGGCTACAGGCTACAACTTACTGCCGCCTTCCCTCATAAGGCTATCAGAGAGAGAGAGAGAGAGAGAGAGTGAAGAGGGAGAGGGAGAGAGGGGTCCCTAAATAACAAGCTTGTAGGTACCTGCCTGAGCGAACCACATTTTGCCCCACCCCCACTTAGCACCAAAAATCTCCACCCCCTTGTCACCTCCAAGAAAAGTACCGAAGAGCTTCCCCAAGAGCCCACTTGCCTGCATCATCTCGCAAACCATCAAAGCTACCTTGTCTACATTAACATAGTTCGTCTGTTTTTGGCAATTTTAAGAAAAAGAGGTACAGCCTCCCAAGAAGTTGAGAGCAGATACCAATCTCTTTCTCGGTGTTGGTGTACCTCCGTCTGCAGATTTATTACTTTTTTCCTTTCCGTTCTGGTCTTCAGGAACCTACCCCGCATATTTCAACCAACTCAGATGCTGATTCTAGGGTCTGGTAGCCGCCGAGACTTCTCGCGCGAACCTCTTAAGGCTTGCCTGGACCTCCAGCATTCTCACACCTGCCATTTGCAACAAAAGCCAGATGGACCAGGATTCAAGATCTTCCGAGTCGCGAGAACGAGCCCTCTCTTCTGAGCCGAGCTCCACGCGGCCCAACCCTTTCTACGACGACCAGAACGATCTGTCTTCCAGAAAACGTCGCCGGACTTCACATTCGCTTTCCCGTAGCAGATCGGTCGATACAGTCAGATCCCAGGACGACATAGGCCCCTCTCCCAGTATATCGGATTCTAACATGAACATCGACACCCCGGATCCCGTGTCGGAGCCTGTGCTCCCGAGCACCCCGGCCAAACCTGAGCATCCTGCTGAACCCGTCTCGAGCCGGGTCACTCTTACTCTGAGAAACCCGGACAGCCTCAAGGCCACCCCCGCGTCTCCCGATTCGCCCATACCTGCGAAATTTCGGTCAGATAATGTCAAGGCTGGCGTCAAAGAGAAAGCAGCAAATATGACAAAAGAGGTCACACAGTCCGCGGGCCCCCAGGTATCCGGCCCAGCGAGTCCCGAAGTGCCCGTCGTATCGATTGAAGACGATGACGAAGAGATCGAGGTCACCAAAGAAGACCCAGAACGGATGCAGTTCGATGACATGGAGGCAGCGCGGCTTCTTGCCCATCTGGCAGACTTCCCTTACCGCGGCGCAACGGAAGCAGCCCATGATACCCTTCGCCGCCTCATTCATTTTTTTCAACATGGTAAGTGTACACCCTTGCCCCATAGTGTGAAAATGCCTCTAATTGTGCCTTAGAGTCCGTAGAATTCCTCGACGTTGTCAGAAGTCTTCATGCATGGATAGATAAGATATCGAAATATGCGCACGCTGAGTTCTACCCGGTCGTCATGGAAGCGTATTCAGAGAATCGGCAATTCTGGCAGATGTTGCCCGAACTATTCGTACACATAGTTAAGGGGCAAGTACACGATTCCCAGGACGGCCTGATCGACCCACCTAATTTTCGTTCCCGGATTAGACCTGGCCGTGCGAGAGGCAGTGGAGATATCCTCCGCCAACTATACCACGCAACCGCGAAGCTGGCAGGGTTCATGGTTGCTGTTGACTGCCGCACTTTGAGTAGCGCCGTCGTGGCGCCTGAGCAACAATCCGACCTCGAGTTACTATCCCCAGGCTTCATTTCTTTTCTGGTAACTGTCACAGGGGACGACAATCTGTCTGGCGGATGTACCTTGGATGTTTATGAGGACGCTCTGAGACTGTTCGACGCATTCCAACCCGGGCCCGGCGGAGTCCTGGCAGACGTCAACCGGCTTCTCGAACTCCAGACGAGCCTATTGGACCGCTCCCCGAAGAAGGTGATTGATCTCCTCCAAAGGAGCTCGAAACTCGCGTACAACGTCATGTTGCACACATGTCAGATGCCATCATATCCCGCATCAGTCCCCCTTGGTATTGCCGTTCGCTTGAGGAAGAACCTGGAGTGTGGACTTAGATTTTTCAATATTGCCTCCACCATCTTGGGTGTGGTTGTCGACAAGTCGAGTAATAATCTCTCACCCGATCAGACCCCGCACCTTTTACATTATCTCAGCGCTGTCCTCACCACGATACTCAGGAGCGGTGCAGAAGGTGATCACGCCGAAGCCAGGGCCCTCCTCCAAGATCACCGCAGAACACATCCTGAGATCTCACCAGGTTTCACGGCCGAGGCGATTCCTCACGAGTGGCGCCTGGCAATCCTGAACAAACTGATGAGATCACAGCAGATACAGCTCCGTGTCGCGGCAGCATCTTACATGTGCAACGACTTGGTTAATCTATGGAAGCGTTACTCGGACGGTCTAGAACGGGGCGAAAGCGATAGTGATTCACGGTTAGGGTTCCTTCGTTACTTCTCGGGTTACCTTGTGACTATCGGTATCATCGATTACATCTTGGGCCCTACCTGCCACCCGGAGATTACTGCTGAGAGTGCCAACATTATCGGCTTCTTGGTAGTCACCCAGACATACGTTACAGCACATACGGATCTATGGTGGCAAACGGTCACATCCACTCAGGACCCCAGAATTTCCGATGCCCTAGTACGAATGATTGTAAAAGTCTTGCATCTCTTCCCCGACCCGGAACCCATCTGCTACATGTGCGAGAAGCTAGACAGTCTCCCAATCGATGCCTTCAATGCTTCGATGCGAGAATTCTGCGACAAGATCATAGTAACGTGGCAGACGAAGTTCAGCGTGCATCAGCCGATGTTCCCCACCATCCTGTACAAGCTCTTTGTTCGATTGCTTCAGGAGTCTTCTGCTTACGGACCGCAATGCTCTATCGCGTTTCCAGATATCCAGCCCTATGCCGTGACCAAGCTTAAGGACATCCTTCATTATGGAAACAACCCATCGGCACGTGAAGAGATGTTCTTGAATTGCGTCCAGGATATCGCAAACAAGTCTCGGACGACCTCTGGTAGCTTCCAAGCTCTGTGTCTGCTGATGGGCCCGACCCTGCAGCTGCCGCTGTTGGTTACTAGACACGACTTCGCGAGACTGCTCATCGAGGACCTTGTCTCCACCACCACGACCGCGAACGCAATGGGATTTTCTCCCGTCTATGCGCACCCCGTCAATGCGGCCCGCCGTAGGTACATATCTAGGCTGATCGTGGATTACGGGTCCACGATCGACTCTAAACTTGGTCAACGCCTATGGGATCTACTGGTAGGCACCTGTGTGACCTGCCAAGATGACCGAAGAGTCGGCTGGGAAGACTTGATTGTTGTGCTCCAGAAGACCCGGATGGACAACCCATTCCTGCAGACCTGCATGCGGGAATATTTGCCAAAGCTGCCTCCGTCCTGTTACTGCGCTGGTTCTCTCGAATTTGTAAGGGAAGCCATTGTACCTCTGGCAAACGAACCGAATGGGCTTATTCTTGACGACGAGGATAGTTTGCGATCTGCCGGACTGGAGCTTCTTTGGCAGATGATTTTGACAGCCCCTCCCAGGACCATCGAAGACCGCGCGATAGCTACACTTGTCAACGAGATATATGTTGACAGCAAGTCGATATTATCTTTCCCTCTGCACCGCGCGCGGGAGGTACATTTCTCCCTCGTCAGACGATGTATGCAGCAGTTGAGATCGTCTGCGGAGAAATTGAAGACTTTCAGCGATGGTACAGTGAGCGGCGATGATGAACCAATGGTTATTGTCGCCACCGATGAACAGCAGCAACAGCAGGAACTGCGATTCACAAGGTCACTGCAAGTGCTTAAGACGCTCTTAAGGACTGTACAGAGTAGGTCGCATTTTGCGGCTCCTGATTTGAGGTCTCTCATGTTACAAAATCCCAGCTCTGTCGAAGGGAAACCAGCCGACCTGAAATACCAGTCCTTCAGCGGTGATGAGCAAAGCCCAGTGAAGCCCTTGAGCATAGGTCTTCGGAACACTGTGGCATGCCTGCTCACGAGTATCCGGGAAGCTACTGGATTCGATAACTACCGACTGTATTATCGCGGCCAGCCCTTGACCCCGTCGGAAACCGAAATTTGCAAGACTCTTGAGGATCTTGGCATCTGCAACGGGCTGATCCTGGTCAAGAAGGAGCTAGGGGGGGCATCTTCCCCTGTGCGCATCAAGCCGGGTGCTTCACCATTAGATATCGAGATCCTGAGCCATTTCGGTGATCTGTGGGATTACCTGAGCATGGAGGAGCCTTTGGCGGGAGAGGTAATGCCTGTTGGCTCTCATATATGTTACATATCAACGATAAACTGCTAACATTCGTTCCAGATATACCAGTTCCTGATCAAGCTCCCAGCCGACGAGTCCATTCTAGCGGTATTTGATGATCCCACGAAGACCTACCGGGATGTTTTCCCCTCGGGACAACCTTTCAAGTGCTTGTATGCTCTACATGCTCTACGCGAATACCTCAGCACCCGGAGGCTTAAAAACAGCGTGTCACGAGTTTCTGCACAGAATAGCGAGAAGCAGAGGGAGTCAGCGACAGCGGACCAGGAAGATGCTCTTGTTAAGGCGATGTCTTTGATAATCGTGGCGATCTGCGACCCGGATCTGATTAATCGTTGCTCTAGCGAGGCTATGCGGATGGCGTTGAGTTTTCAGCTGGTGGAGAACTACGTGCAACTCTTGAAGGGTATGATCGTCTTCTCTTAAAACACCCTATCTGCCGGGCTAACAGAATGTAGAATCAATAGGGATTCCTGCAATTGCTCAGTTGCTCAACTCCGGTCTTCAACAACGGCTGTTAGAAATATTGATAGGCACGGTAACAGCACACCCGAGCCAGTCTAGCCTTGAGCTCATTCATCGCTCCTTCGAAGCAATGCTCGAATCCTGCGCAAAAAGCGACGAGTTCTGGACGAGCTTTAAGAGCAACGCCGAAGTTTCAAATGTCACCAAAAGCCTCCTGCTTGCCCACCCTAGCCCGCTTGTCCGGAGAAGTATTTTGAAGCTTATCAGCAGCAAGACTTTCTACAATCACGGCCCCTCTGGCGTGCGCGCGGTCGACTTCGCCGAGATGTTTTGGCCCACAGTTTGGGAACTTCTTCCTCAAGCGGTAGCCGAACCATCCAAATCTGAAGAAGTGTTGAGTCTATGCCTACAGCTTCTCAGAAAGCTAGTGGAAGCAGATTCCTCTCGAGTTGACCTACCGGCTTGCCTAATAGAGTGTGGCGAGCTCCTTATGTCGCACACGTCTACGGAGGATATTGCGCATCCAGAGAACGTCGACGTCGTAGCACATGGTCTGATCGCGATACTATTTCACGGCATCAGGTACACATGCGCACAGGGCAAAAGAATGCGATTTCCTTCGAACTTTCCCAGAAAGCTACTATCCCGGCATCTTTTTCCACCCGAGGAAGAGAATGGACCTCTAATACCGGCAGCAGTTTTGCACCCCCCATCCCGTAACATGCTGTATGAGATCATTTTTGTGCTCGTCAAGAATGATTCGACACAACTAACGGGTTTACTTCATGATCTGAAGGCGTTAACACCGTACCGCGTGGCAGAGGATGAAGAGCCTTATATTTACGAGCTTCCCCAGTTCTTTGACCGATCTAAAGCTATTCGATCCCCTTGCGGTTACTCTGGCCTCCGCAACCTCTCAAATACTTGTTACCTGAACTCGCTCTTCACGCAGCTCTTCATGAACGTCAGCTTTCGCCGCTTTATGCTCAACGTTCCCGTTTCAAACCTGGAGGCCTACCACCTCCTTGGCGAAACCCAATCTCTCTTCGCTGCTCTCCAAGATAGTCGCAGACGCTTCGTAGACCCGCAGCTGTGTGTAAGCCAGATCGTGACCTATGATGAGTCTCCTATCGACATACACAATCAAATGGATGTAGACGAGTTCTACAATCTTCTCTTTGACCGGTGGGAATCACAGATGTCTTCAGACCGCGCGAAAAAGAAGCTCCGGTCGTATTACGGGGGACACCTTGTTCAACAGGTGAAGTCGAAGGAATGTGAACATATTTCCGAGCGCATCGAACCCTTCTCCGCCATCCAATGCGATATCAAAGGCAAGACGAACCTTGAAGAAAGTCTTCAAGCATACGTGGACGGCGAGATAATGGAAGGAGGTGAGATGCTTCACATGCCAATTCCGTCTGTTATTGGACTGACCCAGGCGCAGAGAACAAGTATAAATGCTCCGACTGCGACAGACACGTAGATGCGGTCAAAAGGTAAGTGACGCATCAGCTAATGTCGCTTCTTGGAAATAGATCATTAACAGCGCATGTAGAGCATGCCTCAAGGACCTCCCCGACAACCTGATCTTCCACTTGAAGAGATTCGATTTTAATCTCAAGACCATGCAGCGGAGCAAGATTAACGATTATTTCGCCTTCCCCCCGAAAATTGACATGCAACCCTACACCATTGAGCATCTGAGCGGGGCCGCCGGCAGTGAACCCGATATATTTGAGCTCGTCGGCGTCCTCGTGCACTCTGGCACAGCGGAAACGGGCCACTACTACTCTTTCATCCGCGAGCGACCAAACTTGAACGATAGAGAGTCCTGGGTTGAGTTCAATGACGACCTCGTGGGGCCGTGGGATCCCTCGATGATGGAAGGTGCCTGTTATGGCGGAACAGAATTCCGAGCCCAATTTGATGGAAGCGGAACCTATGAAAGGGTATACAGCGCATATATGCTTTTCTATCAAAGATCATCTGCCCTCGACAGAGAGAAAGGGCTCTTGCGGGAGTCAGGCCAATCGGGGCCTCTGCGCTGCGACCTTCCTCCCGCCTTAGAGGCTCAAGTCAAGGCGGAAAACTGGGGAATTGTTCAACGCCATTGTCTGCACGATCAGAGCCATATACCCTTTGTGCACAAGGTCCTCTCTCATGTGTGGGGGACCGAATGTCCCCAAGACCACAAAATACAGAATCTTGCGATGTTTGTGGGACTCGGCCACCTCGACCAGGTCGCATCCCGAGCCAAGGAGCTTCCGGATCACGACCTCCTGAGGAGCCTTCTGAATCTTAGCTGCCAGCGATGTCATCGATGTTGTGCCGCCTTCTTCGACTATTTCAGTCTCCGACCCGAAGCTTTACGGAACCTGCTTCAGAAGAATCCCGAGGCATCCGTCCGTCAGGAGACAGCGCATATGCTTATCCACGCGCTGAACAGTATCAAAGCCCACTTTCCAGAGGATTATGGCGTTGGTAAAGATGCGGAGACCCGTAGACTGGCGGCTCCAGAGGAAACTGTCATCATGCAGGCCGTGGAACTGTTCCTGAAGTTATGGGAAACGTTCCATAACTCGCTACGTGCTTGGCCGGAGTACTTCGGGACCCTGACGGCCTTTGCTCAACTTGGTCAACCTGAGGCAGCGGCGCTTCTGGAATGTGATTTTCTTGCCAAGGCTCTTATGATCATATCGGCAGACCCGAGTTTCGAGCTTCCATTCCAGTATGCCAAGATGATTACCGCAATGGCCAGGAGAGTGGCTACACGGCCGCCGAACTATGAGAATATCATCAACTTGATTGATGCGTTGCTGAATGTCATGGATCCGCAACTCGAACAAAGCCTATTCGTTGAGCTACCGGGCGGTCGATTCGCTCTGGCATCGGACGGAACCATTCCATTTGCAGTACACGAGGTTAACCTTCTGCACAAGGAGTGGGGTAGGAACCATACGGGTATGTTCCTGGACAAGTTAATCCAGATCAACCAGAACCCTCTGAAAACAGACTCTATCGTCAGACGTTTGATGGGATTAAGCCCTATAATGGATAGAATCGTCTTCAGGACACTGAAATGGGGAATCACCGGAGCTTTGGTCGCCTTCCTGATTTCTCCTTCTCTGCGCGTTGCCGCCACCTACTGCCACAATAGTACTGATGCCAATCTCGTCCACCACCTGATACATCATATAACCAGCCAATGCCGAGGGGTGCAGAACCCGGAAGGGCGGTCATTCTTCGAGTTTTACAAGGAAACTTTCGAAGCAACGAGGAAGACGGGGGAGTCGAGCGAGTCTATTCATATACAAAGTCTCCAGAACCTCTCAGAGTGGGCTCCGGGGTTACTAGGGTATATTGACCGTACTGTCAGCTACGACGTCGAAGTGTTTCTCCAGGAGAAACTGTTCAAGTACGGCCCTTCACCGGACTTTGGCGAAAGTGATGGTGGTCTGGCAAGGTCCCGGGCAATGGACCAGGCGGCTAGAAAACTTGCCGTCTCCTGCCTCATGTACCTGAAGGATACATATGTATCCCCTTCTGCCCAAGCAGCGAGGGACTCAGTCCTTCCCTTGGAAAGGGTGATAAAGGCATGCGAAGTATACTTCAGCCTCCCCCATGATGCGGAAGAGTTTCCCGAGAACGAGTACCAGGAGCTTCGCGATAGTAAGGCATCTCTGCATCAGCCCATTCGAATAAGTGAAGCAACTGACGTCTTTAAAGCAGTACTAGAACGGATGAGTAGACTGGTTGTCGACGAAATCGAAGAGGACGGTTCTGGTACGTGCAGTGATTCTAGTACAGCCACTCTAGACTATAACTGATACCTTCAAGAATGGGAGAACTCGCCCGGATCATCAGAACAGATGGATAGCTTGGCGGATCTTAGCATGCAAGTCGAGCGCGAGCTCTATGATGAACACTAAGATTCTGGCTTCCATTCCAGCCGAATTGCACTTGCCTTATGGGAGCATGCTGTGCACATCAGCGTTGTATTTGGGTGCCAAGGGTTCAGATATCGATAGAGGAGTATTCGGAACAGACGATGGACTTATCCATTTTTCTTGCGAATGGCCGCGATGAATGCATGACATTAAGGTGGCTGGCGTTACTAGGCAAGGCCAAATCGTTCTGTTTTGTTAGCTTTCAACACTACTTAACGAGTATGTCGCATGTGGAAGGCAGGGGTATCACAGTTGTATTATTTACATAGAGGACAGTCCCCTGTACGAGAGCCTGATCGATTACTAGACAGGGACAGGGACCGGAGGTGAAGGATCACCGGATAGCTCTCGTTGATTTTATTACGAGTACCGATGGTATGATACTTGACTCCCCGTCGGCACGGATACGACTAGGCTTTCCTTTGATATGGTGGTGATAATACTCACCGTCCATGGCAGTGAGATGAGAGTGCGCGAGCATTGTTCTTAGTAGGGAAAGCCTTAGGTATGGACTCTCCGCTGACACTGTTGCTTCTACGTGGCAAACTATTGAGGGGTCCATCCGAGGTCCATATTGACCTAGGCCTTGTCTAATGTCTCGAAGATTCTTGGAGATGGCCATAAGTACTTCTGGAAGTCAATCCATCCCCTCAAAAACAGATGGACTGGGAGGTATGGGATTATATTGCCTAAATAACGTAGATTCGTCTAGGATTCTACGGCTGATTAGGCTGAATCAGGTGCACCGCATCTTGCTCCAGAATGCGACCTTTCCCGAGAACTGGCAATACGATCCAGCCCTGTTTCCCGCCAGCTTGATATCGGATTTCTGGACAGCAGTGTTACTTTTAGACCCATCGATTATAGGCATGGATGCTTCGTGCAGTTTCTAGCAAGTATTCAGCTATAGATGTGCGCAGACGACGTGACTTCCCCCTTGTAGGAAATACAAGCTCGAGAATGACGACGTGAGAGGACCCAGGGGAAGCACATGTGCATGGGGGTATGGCACCTACCTCCGGGTCGAGGATTAGGCACATAGGTTCCAATAGTCCGCCATGCTTCCAATCAAGCCTGTGTGTCTAATGGTAAGGCATTCAAGCCGCTTAACCTAGCATACAAAAAGTGAGCGGTAAATAGTTGGACGACTGGGGGTCTATAAACCTGTAAGGCTAGGATTCCAGACTGTAGATACTCCGAGGACGGGCGATTCCTTTTTTAATATTCTTTTCATTTTTGATTCCCATTCCTTTCCCTTTTCTTTCTTTCTTTCGAGCAGGGAGATAAAAAAGAAAAACCGCATATAAAGATTCCTCGAACTTAATTACCCGCCCCGGGCCCCTTGGTTCAACTGCCTTTCGGACTGCGAGAGGCGGTGCCGTCATCACTTGGTAAAGGCAGGTATGTCTGGCGTCCACGAATAATCCTCTAAACTCGTACCTCCTCAGGACGGCATGGCTTGGTGTAAGTGATGCATCAACGTGCGTGAGTGAGAGAGTCGCTGCCAACCCTTCAATTTCACCCTAGTGGCATTTGCTATGTGCGCTGGGAACTGGCCGTCATAACTAGACCAAAGGGGGCGCTTCAGGATGGCGTTGGCTGCTTCCTGAAGCTCGCCATTCCTGTCCAACTTCGGATCCTTGTATGTGAGTGTGTTATAGCGTCTCGCCACACAGCTTGGACATGATCTAGTATACATAGGGGGCCCAGTGACGGGAAGGTTCGTGCTAAACAGGAGCAACCGACGGCAAGAAAATTCGACGGACCTGGATGCTGGTTCGACTAAACAATGGCCGACGTCCGGGCGTGTTACGTGTAAGCGGACTGCGGCTTCTGGTAGAGATCCGCGATCCTGCTCCTTGCGAACCAGCCACCCCCTTTGCTGAGCCCGCGACCCAACACATTCCCTGTCCGTGGCGAGGTCCAACCCGGGGAATAGGAATCGGTGATGGATGGAGACCTCGGGTGCCGGGCCGAGCGCAAGGCCTAACTGAGGCGAGACGGATCTGATACTCGGCGGCAAACTTGGTTGTGGCTCCTCCTGATCCTTTGAAGTGCCGTGGTTCAGAATTACTCTGACTAGAGTATCATTGCCCGACCAACGTTATGCAACTTGTCATTGCCGCAGCGTTAGAAGTTTTCTCGTGAGTTATAGGAACTTTTTTACCTAGCCAGTATATACAGCCTATCGCCATTTCGTGAGCTTAGCGTGGTGTATGTATACGAGTATTCTAGCAGCCAAGTTAAGGTATCTAGCCCCCTATTTCACCGTGTTAACTGTGGCAGGGAGGATCCCGGGCCTTCGGCGCCGCCGCGCAAATTAAGTTAACATCTAAGCTCAAAAATAAATAGAACAGATGAATGATAAGTCCACCAGCGAATAACCCGCAAAGTCATCCTTCGCTGAACGGCCCCTCTCTTCCATCACGACGTGTTCTCGGTGTGGGGGCCTGACCCCATTGGTCTATTTTTGGCTCAGGGGCAACTACTAACCACTACACCAAATCCGTCCTAGCGCCATCTATCGGACGATCCAGGTACCCCAGGTACTGGTAGGGGTGGCCTTAGCCGCATGTGGTTCGCCTCGTCTATTTTGGGAGCTGTAGCCGCCGGCGCGGCGGCGGGCCCATGCGGGGTGAAGGTGATTCTGATAGGGCCCGCGGGTCGTGATTGGCTGCGATGGCGAGGGTCGAGGACGGCGTTATCACATATGGTAATTAACCAATGAGCGGCGTCCCGTTAGTTGCTCTCGAGGTAACTGTTCCTGACGCGCTCCCCCACCGCTGCTTCTTTCGCCGGACTTGGAGCCGTCCCTTGCTGACCACGGCTTCGCTTAAGTTACGTACGCAAATAGGTACAGTCCCTCATTTGCCCGTCAGACGGGTATTTATACGGACAGCCTTACACATAGCATAGCAGATGAACAGTCCTGTACATAGTAGATAAACATATAGATGTGGCGGGGGAAGGGCATCCTCCGTGCTATGTAGTATTGATGATCAAGGAATCCCGCCGCCTCCGGCATGTAGCAAGACTTGCTCGTGCGCTGAATTGAGGACGCAGAACCCCTGAGTACCTGCATAATTTAGAGCCGTGCTTTGTATGTAGTTAGTCTCGTATTTCCGGATATAGGAAAGTCGTTGGAGAAACAACAAGTCAACAACAGACCCGGCATGGCGTGGCGTGTCGACCCGCGTGGGCGGGCGGGTGGATGACCAGTCTGGCGGATGCCTGACCCGGTCTTGGTTGTCCAGTGCATGTTTCCCGTTCGACGTTTTAGGAAGGAAAGGGTCCCGTTTCGTTTCGAGTCCTTCTCCTAACCGCCCGACTCCTGTGTGCGTCCCCACTTCCACCCCAGACTGCATGTGTGCATGCAGGTCGGTCCCAGGACTAAGATTAAGTTTTTCTTGGCTACAGCGATCCCCTGGCCGTTTTAGCTCCGTCTCGAAACTATTTTTGATGTCATGCCCTTTCGTGACACATCTATATACCTGTCGTCGCGCCTCGACTTGAAGGTGTGTCTAGCTTCGAGAGGCCGAGCACATCGTCGCTCTTGGCTGTCAATACGCTTGATTCGAAGGTTTTCTCTAACTAAGGAGTACATAAGCCTTTGATCATAGAGACCGGCTAGGTTCGTCTCTCCGTATTCTTCTTGCTGTCTGCCCGCAAGCAAAACGCAAGCGACGATGCCGCTGTCCAAGCAACGCATCTCCTCGCCCCTCGAGGCGGGTGAGTCCATTCTCGAAGCGCATAATATCCCGCCGCTCCTGAACGGGGCTCTCGACTACGTCTCCAAGCGACTAGCGAGAAAAGCGCTACACATAACCCTCGTCGTCGTCCGGAAGGGGTATCAGCTTCCCAGTTCGGTACCGCCTACGCCGACTTCGCCTCCAGCAACGCCGGACCTCGGCTCGCCGGGTCTATCATCTCCGGCGCGTTTCGCTTCCTTACGCCCCGTGGCTAGCCTAAGACAGCTTGTGCGAAGGGACACGAACACCTCGACAACGTCCATAAGCACCTCGTCTTCATCGTCATCCGATGCCTTGCGCAGCGCAGCCACATCTCCAGCCTTCTCGCCCCCTCCCATGGAAGTGCTAACTAGCCCGAGGCGCTGGCCTGCCACGCCACTGAGTCCACCGCCCCGTACGCCGATGACGCCCCACACGCCGTGCAGTACCACTACGACCTCATCGGCCGCTTCCGGCCGGAGAGGACCACAAAACCCTTACGCCTTCGGCATCCGGCTAATCTACACAACGCCCCTCTCCGCGAAGGAAGAGAGAACACTACGAACGACCATCTGCAAAGCCGAGCGCAAATTCCGGATCGGGACGGGATGGCTGCCACCGGCGACGACAGCCTCGGCTTGCGGGCTGAACGCGGACCTGGTGCGGCGCAGCATCCTGCAGAACGAGGTGCTGTTTTCGTCCGAGGGCCTGACGCTCCTGGGCTTGGATCGGTTATACACGTTCAAGTCGGCGCTAGGCGCTTACTCCCGAGCGAGCGCGGGCTCGAGCTCGGCGGTGCTGATGTCTCCGCGCTCGCCCACGACCGACAACGCGCCGCTAACGCGCATCGAGGACGCCGTCGACGAGCTGCGGCGGCTCGTGCTCGCCAAAGGCGGAAGGGCGGTGTCGAGGGCGGATCTGCATCGCAGCTACGACTGGATCGGGGTCAACGCTAGCGCGCTCGCGGATGTGGAGCGGATGTACCGCCGAGCTTATGGCGGCCGAGAGCGAACCGGCGCGTTCGAGGTTACACCCGACGAGCGGGAGCAGGAGGCGAGGACCGCGAAAGTTGGGAGAGCGGCGCAAGCGGCAGTTGTGAAAATCGGCACGCCGCCACCACCGAAGACCCCGATGCCTCTACTCAAACTAGATACGAGCATCGCCGCAGGGGGTCCTAAATTGATAAGACCGAAACCCCAGTCCCTGGCTCATCAAGTAGCGGCAGAGACGAAGAATTCGGTGATCGAAAAGGACCGGGAAATTAAATTTAATATTATACGACCAGGTGAAGGCGACGAGGAGGATGGAGATCGAACAGCATTACCGATCCACGGCATGCCATTCTGGAACGGGTTAGGGGCTTCGATCGGCGAAATGCTCCAAGAAGAGCAACGGGACAGCGAGATCCGCCAATCCCAGAAAGTAGGGCCTATGACCCCGAATGGTTACGATGATATTTCGCCCGTAACGCGCGGTGAATGGGGATTCCTGTTCGCCGGGGATGGATGGAAGCAGGGCAAGACGGCCGCTGTAGAGACTTGTTGAGAAATCAGGCGGACATGCATCGATAAGCGCTTTTGTTAGAACTTCTCGTATACCCCTTTTGCGCGATGAATTCGAACTTCAGTTACTAGGTAATGACCAGCGCCGCCGTTTGAATAAAATGCAATGTAAACCAGGCCAAGCCTACCTAGATAGGCTGCCGCTATTAGACAATTATACAAATCACCGCCACCCGTATTTCGCACCAGCCTCGTTCTTGTTGCTCTTCGCCTTCGCGAAGCTCTCCTCCAGCGCCTCGCGCTGGCTGTGAACATTGTTAACCAGTTGCCGGAGGTTATGCTTTCCGGGGGCGATCGCCCGGACGGGGTTGTAGGTCTGCTGCTCCCCGGATGCGCGCAGCTCCTCGTTATGCGCGTACTCGAGATCGGTGTTGAAATTGACGACCTTCGTAGCCGACGCCGCCGGACCGGGCGCGCCGCGTCGTCCGAATAACTCGCGCCTTGCAGCGGCTGACAGGTTCATCTCGGACGCGATCGCCTCGAGAGAGTCGGACTGGCCGTGGCCTGTAGTAGTACTTGGAACCTGTGGATCTGCAAAATTGGCATATTGAGCATCGTACTGTGCAAACGCCTCTTTGGTTGAGATGTCGTCTCCACTGGTAAACATAGGCTCGTAACTCGCGTTCGGAGCTGCACTCTCCACTTCATCTGGGTCCTCCGGCTCATCTGATATTGAAAATAATGACACTTTCTTCTTCGGCGCCTGCTCTTTAGTCTTTGCTTCGGAAGCTAGCGCTTCTGCCGTCGTCGCGGATGAAGGAGTAGACGCAGTGGGATTAGGCTTCGAGCCTGTCGCAGCTTTCGTGACGTTCTTTTTGGCGGGTTTCCTCGACACCGAGAGCGGCTTGAACATCATGGGTTTGCCGACTAACTTGACTTCCTCCGCAGGCTTCTGGCCTTCTGGTATCGATGGTTGTTGTGATGATCTCGACGACTCTGTGGAGTCTGCATTGCCAACCCTCGCTCCCATCTCGTCGTAGCTATTGCCGTCCGACTCCCTGCTGAAGCCTGGCGCGGCACCCGTCTTGAGGTTGATGCCGGGCTTCGGCGCGCTCTTTCCGCTCCCGCTCGCGACGGCCGGCTTTCCCGTGTTCTTGGGCGGCGGAAGGAATGAGTTGAAGTTGCTAAACGCACCACCGCCGCCTCCTCCAGTCCTCTGTCGCTTCGCCGGGGGCTGGTCGCCGCCATTCGTCGTCTCGCTCTCGTCTCGGCCGGAGGTCTGCGGGAGGTTGACGAGAATCTTGCCGGACTTGGACCGGTCAACGACCTTCTGGAAAAACTTCTTTGCGCCAGGGGCAGGTGCGGCCTTCGGCTGTGGCTGGGCGGGCGTTTCGGCATCGGATTCGGAGTCGGAATAGTCTACCAACCCCATTGCGACGGTGATGTGATGGAGGTGGCTGATTTAGTACTGCTGTTTGTGATGGGTTTGGAAAGGAAACAAGTCAATGCATCTCGGGGCGACAGTAATGACGTTTTACTCAAGCGTTATGTCAGCTGACGGATCTTGGTATGGCAGCTGCCACATCCTCGGCAGCTTTAAGGGGTCAGCATCACGAAGTATGTACTTCGTACTCTTCATCGAAACATTTTTCTATCAACTATCATACACGTGGAGACGCTTACTGTAGTGTCTACCTGTATCGAAAGTCCGTTGAAACTGCAATACTCGGAGTCTATGCAGCCGCGACCATCGTTGCATGATTACTACGATTTGGATAGATCCGATTCCCAGTCCTCATGGCAAGCTAATTCACCTATAACTAATACAGGTCTGGTAGTCGTATCCCAAGGAGTGGCTGTATTCTCTCATACTACCTCACTTAGCATCTATATATTCTCTCCTTGTTACCGTTCCCAAGATCATACACTGCCAGGCATGTTGTCACCGGCGAGATCGCATCGGACAGAAACGCAAGTGCTTGCCCTGCGTGCAATGCAACCTTTCTCCTCAGATTTAAATCTTAGCCTGGCGCCGATGAACCGCTGTCCAGGAGTTGACATGGGCGGCAGCTTCGAAAGGTAATCAGCTCTCCAACCACGGGGTCATCCTCCAAGTCAGAAACACCGCAATGAATATAATTACACAAGAGACATCCTGTAAGATCGAAAAGCGAAGTTAAGAAGCTCTATGTGAGCAGTATTATAACATGCGGATTTTTATTCGCGCTTGAGGGCACCCTTGGCAAGCTTACTACGGCGCCTGCAGCCGCTCAATTGCCGCCGGCCCCGCCTGCTCCTCGTTGATTGCCATCCAGTCAAGGGATGGGCTTCCCGTCTAGGCACCCCTTCTAGGTTTCATCGTCGCGCTTGCTGCAGCCAGACGTCATAAGGCGGAGGCATCCCTTTGGACTGAAACGGGGGGTCACTTACATAAGACAGCCGGGTGGCTATTTGATCCTCATTCAAGAAGCAGGAAATGCCACTGAAAACATAAGAAGCTGACATGGCAATGCACATTCCTTTGTCTTCCTCTCCCGAAGACTTCTATGTGACTTCAGAACCTCGCCGTTTTTAATTTCCACGTCTTATTGGGAGGGGCGCTTCGCCGGATCAGATTCGACGAGCGCCTTCGTTTACTCGGAAAGTTTGAAGCTTGGGATTGGGGCTCAATCGTTGTGCTAGGAAAGAGATTTGGCAAGCGAAAACAAGAAAAGGCAGAAAGATTTAAATTGCCCAATATGGCAGCGAACTGTTCATCTATTCCGGAACACGTCTCGAGCGATGCAGGCGTCGCAGGCATTGGGGTAAGTCAGTAATAATATTAATGTGCATAACTACCAAAGCAGTACGGCTACGGTCATACCCGCCTATCCTACGCCTCTGTACGAAGCATAGGCCATACCTACATCAATAGTAGACTAACCAGCGGTGTTACTATCGTTTAGGTGCTGCTCTCCTTCATTGCGACAGCTGCAATCGCATTAACAATTAGCGCAACCCTGATACTGCAGGAGATGCGCTCCTCTGCCATCAAACCGTCGATCCTACGCCGCAAGCTGCTGAATGCATACTCAGACCAGCAGATCCTGACAGGCATCGGGATACAGAGCGTGGGGCTGGCGAAGACGTCGACGATGGTGCCGTACCACTTTTTCATCATCTGGATGCTCTCGCTGCTGTCGATGGCCGTCCACAACGCAACTCTGCTCGTCCTCGTGCACGACTTCCGGAGGGACTGGGTCCTGCGTTGGCTGCGGCAACTGCTCATGTTCTGCAACCTCGTCCTTTCGTGCGTCTACGGCATATTCGTCCTGCGCGGCGTGCAGACGGGCCTCAGCGACTCGACGCTGCCCATCGCATGCGTCTGGAGCCCGGACGTCCCCCCCGAGGCCACGCACTCGGCGACCGGGGGCAACATAGGCGCCGCGTACGTGGGAACCATCGCCGTGATCGCGGGCAACGTTGTGATATTCGGCCTCGCCACGTGGTATCTCCACGCGAGGACGCAGAGATTCTACCGGATCATCCAGCTGGTGGGGCTGGTGCTCATGACGGCGAGCGCGGTCGGCGCCACGGCCCGCGTCGTCATCATGGCGCAGGCGTTCGGCGAGCCGCCCGTCCCCATGCGCGACGAGGGCGAGCGCGCCTGGAGCTTCGGCTCGCTGCTCTCGGTCGGCATGTTGCTGCTGCCGCTCGTCTCGGTGGTCGAGATTCTCAGGGGCGAGATCAGATGCGCGCCGCCCGTGGACGACGACGACAGGCCCGATGACAAGTCGGCCCTGCTGGGCGATGCGAACGAGTTGGAGAGTAGACCCGGCGGAAACCGGATCAGTTTCCAGCCGAATCCGTTTTGGGGGTCACAGACGAATTTGTTTATTAGAAAGTAAGCTCCGACTTCGAGGGGGATATGCCCCAGTGATGCGATTTGATAAGGATACGGGTAATGGCAATGGTGTAGGATAGGAGTTCGGTGAATACTGGATGGGTCGAAGATGCGCTTACAGTACAGGATGAGATACCCCAGCAGGCTAGCGATGTGTATGGACTTTCCATAATAGAAAAATGTTACGTACGTACGTTTAGCTTTGTTATCGGATGATATACCGGCGATATGCCAGTACCTTGGAATTCGAGTTTTACAACGTATGGAGGTCTTGCATACGTTGGAGCGTTGATCTGCCGTTTCAAAGGCGTTCCTCCCCCACCTGCTAGCTCATGAATGCTACCTACGTACAGTAGTAGGTAGGACCTCCGAGTGCTTGCGCCGTGCGTCACCCCTAGATCCTTCGCCATTCGGTGACTTACAAGATGGGGAAGCAGAATGCTCATCCGGAAGACGGCAAGGCCAGCGACGAGGAGATTGTGACAGGAGCACCCAGAGTTGGAAGCAATTCAATCCACTTCAACTAGCGTCCAAAAGGATGGATTGCAAGCGATCCCTTATGGTTGGCCAGTCGATGGGTAGTATGAACGTCCGGAGCTACTTTTGGAACCCTGATAAATACGGGGATTTATATGTACCTCTCGAACTCAACGCGATAACCCCATATCGGAGTTGACCCCGTACATATCGACCCCGTGTTGATCCCGCGTCGACCCCGTATTTCGGACACATAGTTCTACGGACGATGGAAGAGGTTGAATCGATGGATGCCCAGCAGCCTCCGTAAAACTCCCGATTACGTGGCCACCAGATGCCGGTATGTATCACATGACAGACCCTCCCTAGTGCGTAGGGTCTTGGAGCCGGGGCCACTCTTAGTGGTTTAACGCGTTTCTTGCGACTTATCGAGAGATATGGAGCGGTACAGGCGTTTTAAGACGGGACCTGGAGCGTCGACACAAGCATGTCTATGCATTTTGCCTACCTAGTAGGTAACCGGCAGCGGGACCTCTCTTACGCCCAGGCTACAACAAAATGGCGATCTATCGGAGCTACTCCCAGAGCTGTTTTCATCTTCTGCCTGCTTGTATTTCGTCTGCTAGTGATTGATTCCTTGACGTTGAAGAGGAGTATCTTCATCTGACATAAGCAGATGTCAAAAGCAACTCCACTTAACTCAGTCCGTTGCGCAACCGCCAAGCCGAATCCATCCATTCAGCTTCGCCCTTTATGGCCACCCATCTCACTGAAGCGAAGCTATTGTGGATAGACAGAACGGACTGGTGGAGATATTTGTGGGGCTACGTAAAAGGGTAGCTTGTTGCGTTGTGCTACCCACGTTGTCGTAAGAAGAAAAGGGGGACCGGGGCTGATGGGGCTGATAGGACTGCAGGAGTGCGGACCGCGCCCATGGACTCAATTGCGTTTACTTCGAGCTCTGCATAGGATGCGTACATAGTAGCCTTGCAGCGAGGGGTACCTTGCAACAGAAATCCAGCAGGTCTAAGGACTGGCGGAACGCTTGTGTTTGACAGCATTTAGAAACAGATGACTTGAGACGTTTATAGCTACGGGCTCGTACGAGCTCCGTCGTGGGCGATCTCCCCCAAGCTGAACCGATCGGCAAGAATATATGGAACGAAGTCTTTAATATGCAGCAAGTATGTGTCTCCTAAGTACAAACGGGCTGAGGTCGCTGACAATGTCTATCACTTCTCCGCGACACTAGTCCTTCGGCTTGGGCTACAGACCTATCAAATGCTAGGTTGTGCATGATAGTGCCGCTAAACTGCAGTAATTGCATGAATGGAACAGTAGGCCTCCGTCAAATGGCGGAAAGTCCCGCATCATATCATATAACGACCATCGTATAACGTAATCCAGAGAACTTCCGTATCCACTATTCTCGGTATTCCATGCCTTCTCTTCAGATCTGTAACCGAGACGCAGATAAGCAAGAGCTAGGGGAAGCCATAAGGCAGTCTCGCCCACGCCTCAGACTGCTTTCAGACTCTATCCAGCCTCATTACCTAAGTACCGCTGGACAACAAATCAGGCGACGAATATCACATTCTTCGAGTCATAGAAGCGTCAAGTTACGGCGAAGCCGTGTACTGAACAGCGGTCTGCGCACTTTCCGGAATGTGGAAGCATACAAGCCTCGCACGACATGGAGAATCCTGAATGTTCTAACTGCCCTCCTAGAATACGGAGGGGTCTATTCGCGAGCGCCTCCTGGGAGTATAAGTATGGCTCAAGTTCCCTTCGGAGTTCCTGACTAGAAATCACTCTACTATTCCAATTCACCATCAGTCCTTAAATCACCGACTCGACTCCCACTGTCTGCTCCATATTTAGTGAATCACCACAATACTCAACACTATACATTCCGAACTACATCACCAGATTTATCCTTCAAAATGAAGTTCAACGCTGCTATCCTCTTCGCTGCAGCTCAGGCCGTCGGTGTTCTCTCTTCAGCCGTCAGTCTCGATTCCTCGGCGCCCGGCAACATACAGAAGCGAGAGTGCTGGCACGGACAAAACTATGGTTGCAGCGAGAGCGGCTTTTGCTGGAAGAAATGCGGTGGTGACCATACCGGTGAGCATTATCAAATCCCTCCTCCAACCCCCCCAGCCTCCGCCCCCTTCCCTTTCCTTCGATTTATCACCTACGACGCAACTTGATAATCATATGCTAACGCTGAGTCTGCAAAAGGCGCCTGGTGCTGGACTGCTAGGAACGATGGCTTCGGCAACTGGTACACCTGTTCCGAAGACAATGATTGTAGCACAGCCATGCCTTGCAGCCAGGCTGTTGACGGCTGCGACGACTGTGGGTGCAGCTGTTAGAAGGCAGCAAGATATCCCCTTTCGCAGAAATTTCCCCGCGTTGGATGGGCTTAGGCAGCCAGCCTGGACGAAGGGTCGACTAGAAGAGGTTGGATCACGGGAAACCTTGCGGGACTAGCTCCTTGTTAACAGGAAGGACGATTTTTTGGGCCTAGGTATACGTTTTTCGGTATTACCTCCATCAATACAATTTACCCTTGCTTTGAAAGTATAGTATTGGCCATCATGTGAGCATCTAGAAAGTCCCATTATCCTTACCAATCTTCGAGAGCCATGAGCCTCGAGCATTTCCGGCAATACCTCTTTCCACCAAGACTACCCACACTAAGAGATCCCATAACAAGGCAGCAGAAACTCCAGCGTAGAGCGTTGGGAACATGCAGGCTGGGCACTGGCACGACTCAACGGGCTGTAGTTTGTCTCTTGGGCGTCATGAATATGAGCCTGGAACTAGGTGGTCCTAGATACACCAGGCGTAATATTTCCAGTCTAGTGGCGCGCGCGGGCGGGCCCCGCGCCCC